>PVJD01011701.1:0-44537 GCA_004026545.1 Mormoops blainvillei | reverse complement strand
GGCAAAGAATGAAGCCTCGCCATCTGTAACAGGAACCTGGAGGGTGTTATGGTAAGTGAAATAAGTCCGATAGCAAAAGACAAATACTGTATGATTTTACTTTCTGTAGCGAAGGAACCTGGAGGGTGTTATGGTAAGTGAAATAAGTCCGATAGCAAAAGACAAATACTGTATGATTTTACTTTCTGTAGCGAAGGAACCTGGAGGGTGTTATGGTAAGTGAAATAAGTCCGATAGCAAAAGACAAATACTGTATGATTTTACTTTCGCACCTGGAATCTAAAAATAAAACAAAACCAGTGAATAAATGAAACAAAACAGAAACAGACTCAAGGATATGGGGGACAAACTGATGGTTGCCCCGGGGGGAGGGGTGGAGACTGGGTGCAAAAGTGAAGGGGACTAAGATGTAAAAACCTTTAGTCATAAATTTAAAAAAAAAAAGATCTTACCTCACCCCATCCCACATGAAAACACGTTCTAGAGAAAAATATCTCTTCTCTGCCTTTCAGACTTTTTATACCCTGTGGTAGGTGGTGGGTCAAGGCTGATCTAGTCACTTTCAAAACCGTGGAGGTGGTCTGACCTCTCACCGGGCGAGAGAGCATCTAGCGCTCCGCTCCTGGTCCTCCCGCCTTGGCAAAAGCTGTGTTAAGAAAGCGCCCCAGGTGAGATTCTGTGAGCACGTTAATTTTAGCCAGTGCTACATCCTTTGCAAAGTGTGTTTGCATATTTTGATTTCATTTATTTTGTAGCCATTCTGTGAATTAAGGAGGGCTAAAAAAGTGACACCCAAGTAGGTTAACTGGGGTGCGTGTGGCCAGAACGATATTTATGGTGGAGCCTGGGTTGAAACTCAAGTCTTCGGCACTGGGCTAGTTTAGGACTTGCCTAGTAGAGTGGAAATATGACGAGTTTTAAGTGGGCCTAAATCCAGTTTTACTCATTACTATCGTGTGACCTCTATGGGAATATCTGCTCCTTAATCTCCTAATATAAAATACAGATAATTTCCTATATGCCTGCGATTTCAGTGAATATGGAATGACATAAAGCAATGTTGAGGATCTTGTCAAAATGCCAGCCTGGATGGTACCCGAGGTTCTGAATTTCTAACAAGTTCCCAAGCGACGCTGCTACAGCTGATTTGAGGGCCAACGGTGAAGGCTGACAGCGTAATGTACGTCACATGTGTGGGACACAGTAGCCATTCGATCGATACCAGTTTCTTCCTCCATTCTGACTAGCCAAGGTAGTCTGCTCTCTGTTCAGGTTTAGGATCCACTGTAAACTTCCTCAGCTTGTTATTTTGCACACTAAGAAGACACACACGTGAACCCCTAGGGTCTCGAATGGAGATGAGGGCAGAATGTTCTCGTGTCTAAACGCTGGCTCTCAGAAGCACAGCGCCAGCAGCATTCCCGTGAGAAGAGCCACCCAGATCCCAGGGCGTACCCAGTTCCAGGTTCCCAGGCAACTGCTTTATCTTCACTGAGCTCAGACGTAAGTGGAGCATTTGCCAAAAAACTAAAGATATTTTTGAGTGTTATTTTAAAGAAATGAGATGGTTGTACCAAGCGTGGCGTTGGCTCATGACCCTTCCTAAATGCTTTCTAAAACCATAACCCAGCCATACTCCTGACCATTTTTCCTTTATGACATATCGAGAAGGGAAGGATAAAAATATTTTCAAACCCATCTGTTTGAGTTCTGGCAGGGCACTCTATTGGTGTTTGTTTAAGCTTATTCATCTTCAAGGAGGTATACGGAGATCATGGAAAACCTTCCTTGCCAGCAAAGGGTGGCAAATTATGCCTGCCTTCAGTGCTCAGGGTCTTTGTGAGCTCATCAAGTGCCATCTTTAAATGTCACCAGTTTCAAAGATGCCCTTCATCCGGGCAGGGAAGTCATTTCTTTAATTGTATGCAATTTGTAAATTGTATTTCCTAAGCTGCTTTGGGGTGCTTGGTATTTCCTCCTGCGTCAAAACACCTCATGCGCTAATATCTGGGGTGTATTAGCTCCTGAATTAGCTTGGGATGAATTAGAACAAACTCCTTCCCTAGGGGACAACATCACAGGCAACTTCTTCTGCCTGCCCCAGGTGACCGTGCGTGGTCTGTGGTTGCGGTGCGTGGGAGGGAACATTGACGTATTGGACACATGCACTGGAAAAAGGAACCAACAGGGATAAAATTGTGGTATAGGAAGGCACATTTTGTTTATTAATAGAAAAGACTAGAATATGCAGCAATTTTCTTGCAAACATAACAGAAATTTATAGAAGCTAGAACAGTACGGCAGAATAATTTGTTGTCCCTGAAATTTTTTTCATTACCAATAAATGCCAACCATAATGACATGTTTATGCTTTTTTTCCATTGCAAAAGTAATACTTATAAAACAATATTGGGAAATTGGAAAGTTAGGGAAAATATATCCGTATTTTTGGCATTTAAAGGCAACCAGGTTTAACATTTTATAATGTTTCTTTCCTGCCCTTTCTCTGACAAAAAAATTTTTTATGTTGGTTTCTTAAACTGTTTTTGACCAGAATGTGTGGGTTGATGGCCTCAGACCCATCAAGAAATGAGGTAATTGGCCCCTTCGTAATAAGGTATTGCTACATGCCTGTAGTTCCTAAGAATGATAAAATATCAACAAGGAGATTCTTAATGTCTTACGCCCTTTGTCAAACAGTGTGCCCCCTTTCTAGGTTCTTTGTGGTTTGCAGGTGAACACTATGAGCTCTCTAGTGTGTGTTATCAGAGCCCCTTTTAAAACAGCCGCCCTGAAGTTTCTCTGTTGGGACGACCCAGTCTGTTCCCGGCCACACCTTCGAAGCGCCGCGAGCTGCCCCCTCTCTACCTGGCTCCGGCAAGAGCCTCTTCCCCTCCTGACCACACACGCATTCTTGGAAGGGTCTTAATTTGAACTCCTGAGTGAGGCAAACCTGTAATTTTCATGAATTAAAGAACTGGTAATCCCCAACCTTCCCACAATATGAACTTTATAAACAACAAGGTCACATTAAAAAATTCTGAGTTTATGGTTTTATTCACAACGGAGAAAGTAAGATGGCATGCTGAAGAGTCAGCTGTATCATCCTCTGAAAATTAATCTTTAGGTACTCCAGTGTGTGAATATTACAGAGTTTAGCTGGCCTTGTGACAAAAATATATTAGTAGGGGTGTGTGTGGGTCCACATCCACATCCATGTCTGTCTGTTTGTTGAATGCTTTGGATTTTATTTTTGATCAGCCTTAGCGAGGTGAAATTTACATACAAAATGTGTTCTGGTCGGATGAGTTGTGGCAAGTTTATGCTCCTGTGTAACCATACCACCGTGATCCGGATACAGAAAATTCCCATGGCCCAATGTCCCTCAGGTGCCTGTCGCAGCCCTGCTTTGATCCCACTTAACTCAAGGCAATCACTGATCTTTTTCCTGTCACTATAGACTGGTGTTGTATAATCTAGAATTTTATATCAATCGAAATACCCAGAATGGACTCTTTTGTGTGTGGCTTCTTCAACTCAGCATAGCTATTTTGAGATTCTTCCATGTTGTTGTGTCTTGTAACGTGCTGTATTGTGACTTTTTATTGCTGAATAACGGTCCATTGTATGGCTGTATGACGATTTGCTTACCCGTTCGTGTGTTACGGACGTTTGGGTTGCTTCCAGCTTGGCTCTTGTGATTAGGGCTGCTGTGGGTGTTCGCACACAAGTCTTTGTGCGGTTGGATGACCATGATAAAGTGAACTTCATGAAATGAGTTTGAAAGTATTCCCTTTCCTTCTGTTTCGAAAAAAGATTGTGGAAAATTGATGTTAATTCTTCTTTCGGCATTCGATAGTGTTCCCCAGCCAAGCTCACTGGGACTAGAAATGTTTTGGGGGGTTTAGTTTTTAAATTACAAATTTAATTTTTTTCAGGAGTTAAATGACTCTTCAAATTACCTGTCTCATGTTGGGCACGTTGTAGTAGCCCCTGTTCTCCAAGGAGTCGGTCCGTGTCACCTGCATCGTCAAGCTTAGGCGCGTGGAATTTTCTCATAGTGTCCCCTTAGTGTCCTTTTGACATCCTCAATGTCTGTACTGCTGTCCTCCTTTCTCCTTTCTGCTATTGGTAGTTTATATCTTGCCTCTTTATCTTTTCAGTCTTGCTAAAGGTTTGCCAATTTTATTGATGTTCTTCAATGAGCCAGCTTTTCATCTCTCTCTCTCTCTCTTTCTCTCTCTCTCTCTCTCACTCTCTCTCTCTCTCTCATGTGTTGGGGGTTGATAATTGAGGAAAGAGACTTTTAGATCATCTCTCGCCTGAGAAGTTAAAAACGACTTTCTCACCAGATGTGCTATAGTAAAATTCTCCCCAAAGTTTCACTTGGGGTAACTCAAGAGTCAGTTAGGGCGGCCGTCTCCGTGGGTATTTTTTACCGAATCAATAAACTTCTTAATCCCATGGTGAGATCTTGGTATTTATCGGAAAGGGATTTGAGCCAAGGTGTTTTTTGTTGTTATTTTATTTTTTTATTTTCTAATTGAATTTAGTGGGGTGACGTTGGTTCACAAAACCATACAGGTGTCAAGCACACAACTCAATGAAACTGCATCTGCAAACTGCATTGTGTGCCCATCGCCCCAAGCAAAGCCTCTTCCCATCCCCATTCCCTCCACCTTTGCCCACCCCCACCTAGCCCCCACTCCCCTTTCCCTCCAGCTTTCCCCAGTTTGTCTGTGTCTGTGTTTTATCTGGAATGAGAAGGATCTCTGTTTTCAAGAGCCCTTTCAGAAAAATTTCCCCCCGTTATCAGGAATGCCGGAGTCCTCAGACTGAAGTGCATACTCCAGGCTCAGCTCAACATTGCAATGTGAATGCCAAGGCCAGTGTGTTTCCTGTTCTACCTCCCCCACCCTACACTCCTGAATTTTCTCTGAAGGGTACTTAGAAAACCTGGAACTGATGGAGTGATGCAGTTTGAATTATAGTTTGTCATTGAAAGAAGCGAGATGATAACTAATGATTTTTTTTTGGTAAATCAGTTTATGATGACTTTGCAGAAGACCTTGTCTTACTATTACAGAGTCAGAGGGCTATATGAAATACGAAGAAAAATTTCTTTTGATTTTCTGAGGAGGATGTTGAAGACCTGAGGCTTGAAAACCAGTCAGATACTGTGATAGTAGTGGTTGGGTTAATCAAATCTTCCGATACATCAAGTCTAAATATTTTCTAAGATGATTGGGAAATAGAAAGATTGACCTGTCTCCCAGTCATTCACAAGGAGGACAGAGTCATGCTGAGACTGAGAATTGCACAGCAGTTTCAAACGCCTGTATAATCACAATATTCTCTGAACTGGCACATGGGAGACACTCAATTAATATTTGTTGAATGAATGGGACATATAGATGGCTGGCTGGATGGAAAGGGATGGCTGCTCTACCCCCACATCAGGGTTCAGAAGGGGCTGAAGTCCTTGTCCTCCAAGGTGGGCACTTCTGCCAGGGGTGCACCAAGGGTGTCATTTCACTTAATTCTATCGCTCCCGTCTGGACACTTGGGATTTCTTGTTTTCAAGGACCAGTAGGCAAGACGCGGAATCACATGTTGGCAGAATAACTGGCTCTGATCAGCAGATGAGGCAGAGCTGTGGCGAGGAAAGTGATGAGGTCTAAGTGATTCTCTTGGGTGTCTGTTTTACGTTGCTCATTGTGATGGTAAAGGGACAAGTGTAGGGATCCTCGCCTGGTAAGGGCATAGGGACCAGGGGCCCAGATCGCTCAGAGATACATGTCTAGTGCATGCCACCAGACAAGTCATTGTACCAACAGAGGCGCTACCTGGGGTGAGGGGATCGAGACTGGATAATGGGGCAGGGAGATGACAAGTATCAGCTGTGGGTCCGGGGCAGGAGCAGGGGCCAGGGCTGTACTTCATCCCAATGACTTTGCTCTTTGTAGTTTTCTCTTGAAAGAGATGCTTGGTAGAACAGTGGGAAGCCTGCTATCTGCATGTATGTTAAGACATGGATCCAAGTGGCGCAAGAATTGGCTGTGGTGGACGTAGAGAGGTAAACCCCAAATTCCCCTTCAGGGGAGGGCAGATCTCCAGCCACTGATATCTTCAGCAGATAGCATCGGCCTCTCCATCCCTTTGGGGAGGGTCTCAGCTGCAGAGCCTGCCTTGCCTGCGGCCACCTCCTTCCCTGGGTGGCCCACAGCTGTTGTTGATGGAGGTAGAGTGTAAAGACCCCACCATTTTGGCTCTGAGTGGGAGCTCTGGAGCCCCCGTGGGATTGGCTAAGGCTCTCAGGTGTGTGTCACACTTGTATTGCCTTCTGCCCAATCCTGCTTCCCCCTACCCTTCCACAGGTGCTGATCCCAAGGGAACCCCTACCTCGTGAACACTAAGCTCTGTCTCAGGTCTGCCGGACCAACCACCCTGCAACAGTGCTGTGTGACTTGGGGCATTTTTGTGGGGTGAAAACTGATGAAGAGTGTGAAAGCCTGGGAATTTTTTAAATTTTATTTTTAGCAGATGCAGTATTCTGAGAAAGGGATTAGCATGATTAAAACGCGGTGGCCAAGAAATCCGACTCTTGTTGTCATAGTTGAAGACCTGGGAGTGCAAGAGACTAAATATGAAACAGACCGGGAATCTGTTTCAGGAATCTGGGAATGAAATCCACAGGCTAACGGAGGGCTGTCATTGGAGGGGAAAAAATACACTTCGGTTATTTTTCAAAAGAGAACTGGAAAGATTTGGTGTCAACCTGGATGTGAGGAGGAAGACAAGCCAGCTGGACTAAGTTTTGACTCCGCATGCGAGAGCAGAACTGTCCGAGAGTGCCACTGATGGGAACAGGCGAGACCGAGAAAGGCTTCACATCTGTCCTTTCCAACGTTGATGTGGTATTTAATGGGGCCGTCTTCACGTTGGGAGCCGCCTGAAGCCTGGTGCGGGGCTGCAGCCGTACGGAGGGGCTTCACGCAGAGCTGCGCAGGCTGGCACCAGCATGGGGGCATCTTGCCCACTGGGGCATGGAGGCTGAGATCTGGCCTGACTAGGGCTGCATCTGATGGGAGCAAGGGACCCTTTTCTGACCTGCGCAGAGGTGTTATACAAGCCAGTCGGGGCCCTGGCCATCGTCTTGAAATCAGATAGAGAGAGATGGTGTGATGCCTGGCAAGCTGCGTGAGTTTGATTTCATTTAGAGGTGGGAAGTCCATGAAGGAGAAAGGACTTCAATAAGTTAGATTTCTTTCAGGCCAGAGATCAGACATGTCACTTAAAGCTTCTGAGCCTCATCTTCCTTATCGCTGTGAGGCCAGGGGCTATGATGCGATGTGACAGAATAGCTGAATAATTGCCGGACTTTGGATTTGGGTGGTCTGTTGGAGGGCTAGTCCTGCCTTGCTCAGAATAGGGACACCCTGACTCCTAGAAACTATTTTGGCCTCTCATTAGCATCCAGATCATTTTTTAGATTAAATGAAATTTTGACGAGTTACAGGAATTCTTGTTTTAAACCTCCACTTGGTTTTGCCTACAATAGACCAGCTAAATTATGGCTAAGAGACCTATTAATTTGAAACTGTCTTGAACTCAAAATAGTCAAACTATTAAGCTAATGAATGAGCAGCGTTCCTGTTACCTCCACATTCATTCCCCCTGAGTCTTTTCCCTGATGGTCACCAGGTATCGTGTTAGAGCAGTGAAAGCTATTAGGCGGAGGTTACAGAAAGTCTGAAAAGTAGAAAAATCAAACATGCTGGAGGAGCCCTGGCCTATTAATGGGAGAGCAGTCTGGTTCTGATTACTGCTAATTATAGATAAGCTGGAGCCGACAGTCATTTTCTGACCACAAACTCAAATCAATCAATTAAAAGCTGCGTGTAGCTGCCCCACGGCTAATCAGTCCCAGGCTCTCCAGGGTGATCCATGAAGTCCTACCTCTCCCATGTCACGGCGGCTGGGTTCCATCTGCCGCTCCGACAGTCCATCAAACGCACACCTCATTTTCTACCCTCCGACTAATCACGCGTGCTGTGAACAGTGTTAGCTTCCATCCACTTACCGAAATCAGCCGCCTGGCCCCGGAAGCTTGGTGGCGGAGTCACCGTTTCCTTCTCTGAGGTGGGCGTGCAACCTAAGAAAAACAGTCACAGGCACCGAGGGGCCATCCTTGCCGGAGCATTTTGCTCGTTGTGTCATCCGCTGGTGAAAACAGATAAGGGGGGAACTTCAGGCGGTGGGTGACCATGGCCAGGTGGGATTGGAAGTCCTGTTGTAGATGCAGCAGTTGAAGGTGCTTTGGCTAGGTGGTCTCAGAAAAAGGAGATGGTTGGGGATATGAGGTCTAACTTCAAATTAAGTCACCTGGAAGAGAGAGAGTAATTTTTGGTTACTCCAGATGCATGGGTTCCCAAGGAAGCAGATTTCAATACAATCTAATGAAGAAGGTGTTTGTTGAGAGGTTGCAAACTGGTAGTCCCTAAATGAAGAACTGCTAGCAGATGTGGCTTGTTGGACCCATAGAGTGTTTAAAGCAAAGTTTAAAATAGTTGCCAACATGTAAGGATCAGGGAATTGTGCAGGATTTTAGATGGGTGGCTTTTTCTATTGTTTGAAAATTAGAAAGATTCAACAACATCGAGCCCCAAATGCTATCCCCAACCCCCACAGGTAGAGGCTGTTTCCTTTGGAAAGCACTTGTGATTTCCAGCTCTCCCACAACTTTCTCTGGACTTCCATTAGCCTCTTTCACTCGCATATGTTTCTTCCTGGCTCTTCCAGCCTCATTGAGACTGTGGCGTTGACCAACTACTGAAGCACCTTGTGAAGAGATGATCACCCTGCCTGTGGGAGGGTTCAAACAGGGGTAGATGGGCACTTCCCAGTGAGAAAATAGACAGTATGCTCTTGGATGAGAGCATCCGAACCCGTGCTTTGGGTCCCATTTTTTAAGAGGGCCTCCTCCGATTGCCCTCCACCTGTGGGAAGAATTGTCCATTCTTCCGGAGGTACAAGTCCCCCCAGGTGTCCAGAGATTCACTGCTCACTCCAGACACCCAGGGCCACCAGATGCTTCCCTATTTTCGTCCTCCTGAGGATGGGCTGTGCTGCTGGTGTGCACACAACCAGGTGCGAGACGTGAGCGGGGGAGGCTGCTAGGTAGGAAGGATGCACCTAATTCTTGGATATGGGACCCATGTCCACAGACATGCGTGGAAGGCACCTTGCAATGCAGTTTGGGATTCGGTGTCAGAAAAGAAGGTTTGCTGGTGGCCTCTGTATTCCTTTCCAGGGCTTATCCTGAGCTCATATTTTAAAATGCGGTGTCCTTACAATTCTCTTCTGCTCCAGGGGTTCCATGGATTCGCTGCTTTCGAAATCACTGAAGAGAGGGTGGTATCAAGAAGGGCCAGTGCATAACACTTTAAAATGTGATAACTCACCTTGGCAAGGAGAAATGAAAAAAGAAACACTACGTTTTAGGGCATCTCTGGGCCACTTATATTAGCTCCTTTCCTAGTTATGACGTAGTAAGTCGCAGGACGTGGCACTGCCCCGGCTGTTCTGGAGCATCCGGCCTTTCACCCCGGAGGCGGGGCTTCTGTCCCTGAGTGTCCATGCTCAGCGCTCGTAGCTTTTCTCTGTTCGGTCTGGTCGTCGGCAGTGGGGCGGAGCCTGTTTGTATGGCTGTTCTAACTCTGTTTGCTGGGCCCCCCCACTGTGATGATCAAGAGCTTTTTTGTTTTAGTTCTAATAGAACCATTTGCTGAAGCAGTCTGGGGCTACATGGTTCTTACTGCTTCTTGTCTTTAAAGAGATTAGTCCCGTGACCTTTAATCCATTGCCAGGTGCATGTGGATTTGTCATCTGAAGGCCATCACAATGCTACAGAGTCAGTCAGTGCATGGGTCCTTCGGGAGAAAACTTAATTTGGGGGAATTGCATCATCTTTCAGAGTATGATAAGAAACGCACTCTCCTTCAAGTGAAAAAAACAAAACAAAACACCAGTCAGCTGGGCGAACAGATTTGGTTAAATTTATTTTCATCAGATTTAACTTCAAACAAATTGATGGGGTAAATGAATTGGCCAGTTCCTAATTCAGTCAAGTGCTGTCAAGTCGGTTGGGCGTATAAACAGCATCGGGCGGTCAAGGTCACACCAGCCCTGCGTACATCTACCGAAAAGGGGAGCTGCGCTCCCGGTGCTTCCAAAATGCCCCATTTCAACGCTTTGCCTTTATCTCTGATCATTTTGGCTGTGCTTAAAATCACCACACCATCAAGTAAACTTCAATATTTGGCCACAAATCACAGAGCTGTAGAAACGTTAATAGCAACGGACTATCATCACTTTCCATAATTAGAGTAATAGGAAACAGATATCTCAAAGTCACGCCTTTGATCGCCAACTTATCCTTGCCGTCTAACTTGACATTAGGGAGAAAATGCTGTCCTGCCCATGGCAATATTGGCGTGTTCATTTGTTGAAAGGGCTGAAACTCGTTATGAACACACAATTTGTGTTTGGGAGTTTATCTCAAGCCACTTCTGATACTTCTTTTCACTCAAAATTAAAGAAAAGAAAGATAATTTGCTATTATTTTCCCTGTTCATTAACATTCCAAAAGAGGGTGTATTTAGAAAATATGTTAAGAAATCACTCCAAGTGTCTTTGCGTTATTGTGCAAAGGCAGGAAATTGCTCCAAAAAATTAAAGAATGTAGTGCGTTCATCTCCCTTAGTTTGTCAGTTTGCAACTTGGGCTGCACACTGGAATCATCTAGGATGATATTTTAAAAAATGCTTAGCCCAGAAAGCCTGATTTTATGGGTCTGGGTGTGCTGTGGGTATTAGTAGTTTTAAGAGCTCCCAGGTGATGCAAAAGTTCAGCAACCTTGAGAACCACTGACCTCAGAAGCCTGGTGACTCTCAAACCCCCGTGTGCACAGAGGTCTCGCGGGGAGCTTGTACACACAGCACAGGCCTGCGTCCTCAGGATGCTGATAGGGCAGGGCCCAGGAGTCTGCCTTTGCCATCAGTTTCCATCCCCTTATGTACCTCTTTCTCGTGTGTTCAGAGCAGGCAAAGACCATTGAAGACAAGTAAACTGTCAACTGCGTTCACCAGAGCCTTTTAAAGGACAGTCCAAGTCTTGTGGGAATCAATCCATCAGAAAAATTCGATTGTTTTGGAGGAAGTGCCAAGCCAGAAAACAAACTTTTGAAGCCCTGTGGGCTTGTTTTAATAACTGAATGTCAACACAGAGCTTAATTTATGTAGGGAGCAAACCGGGAATGAATAAACAGAGAACATCTGATCGTATAGACTCTTAACTTTTCAAAGCGCTTTCTAATCCAACGACAACTAGAAACAGAAGAATGAAATAGGACAAGATTATAGGAGACGTAAAAGAGGACAATTGTTACAGTACATGCACAGGTGATTTTTTGCTAGATGTCCATGTCCATCCACTTGGATTTTAGATCTAGAAAGCCTTCAGCTTGATTTTTGTTCTGAGATGATTAGTTTTGTGAGCTTATGGGGTGACCAACCATCTCATTTTGTCCAGGCCTTGCATGGGTGTAGCACTGAAAATCTTGCACTTCAGAAAATCCCTCGGACCCTTGCACACCGAGATGGTTGGTCAACCCTAAAATGAGCAAGTCATTTCATCCCTTTGTAGCTCATCTTTACTGTGAAATGTGGATGACAGTACGTATCTCAACCCATCATTGAAAGGATTAAAAACAATAAAGCAGAAAACAACCAGCACATACCTGGCTCATAGGAGAAACTGAAAAACCTTGGCTTGAAGTAATAACTTTTTCCTGGCTGGGAGACCTTGAGATGGGAGGTTTCTTAGACCCCAAACTGTGCCAGTTGCTTAAGGCAGTGACTGTTTGGGTCTGATGGGCTGTTTGATGATCACAAGGAAGAATGGTTTTCTACCATTGAACTCTCGAAGACTTCTAGTGATATATTTTGAGTCTTTATTGAATAAGGGAGGCTATGAACCTGAAATTTAACTTTATAGTTCTCTGGTAAATCTATACACTCAGTTGCGTACTCTAAGAAAACCCAGTGGGAGAATTTTGACTTTCTGCAGATGGACTTGAGTGAGTTTATTCACATTATGAGAATCCTCCCTTTTGTTCGTCACAGAATTCCTTTCATTTATCAAGATTCTCTCGTAGCGACTTTCCGCATTGGCACCAGTATGCAGCATGTGTGCTGTTTGATATGGCCGCCACTAGTCACACGTGGCTGTTGAGCGTTAAAATGTGGCTATGGCAACTGAGAAGCAGAATTGTAGATTTGGCTTAATTTTAATTATTTTAAAAAATTTTAAATTAAATGTGTTTAAGTAACTAACACTGGTGAATAACAGCACACAAATTTCATGTGTACAGCTGGAGATCGCATTATGCGCCTACCACCTGAAGTCTAGTTTCCTTTTGTTACCATATGTCCGACCACAGGTAACTTAAGTTCGCATTGCCCTGCTGCGGTTCATGGCTGTACTGGAGGGAGAGTGTCTCTGGCGCAGTTGATAGAGTTTACTGTGGATGAACAGAGAAGTGAAGGAGAATTGGAGGTGAAGACACCGAAGATCACATTTTAAGTACAACAGAGAATCAACTGAAATGATAGACTTCAATTCACAAATGAGGATTTATTGACTGCTAGGCCGCTAGTGAACCACTGTTTGGAATGGCCAGCATGTATCTCTGTGGTCTGGGTAAAGACCATCTAGCACAGACTTGGAAGCCCTGGGGTCTGAGTCCCAGCATGGGTCTGGTCTGGCCTAACCCTCGTGTATCCTTGGGCAAACCTCTCAGCTCTGTTGGCCCATTTTTCTCTGAGGCTCTTTACAACCCCAACATCTTTTGAAAGGAAGGACACACACCCATCGTAACGTACTTTTTCTTGGTAGAACCATTCCGATTCCAGCATTGTTGAAGAGCAGGGAGAGAAGCTCAGGGTCTGAAAAATCTTCTGTCCTCTGGAGAGCGTCTGGGCTGCCATAACTCAGACTCATAAACGTTTAGTCTTGGTCTGCTGTTGTATAAGCAGCCCCATAAAGAGTGAATAAAATAAGTTCTCCCTTCTTGTACTACTGATAACCCGGGTGGGGAGGTAGGTAAGACAGGTCAGTAGGGGCCAGGGCACAGTGAAGTATTTACTCTCAGTGTCCACACAGACACTATGGGTGTGGGCCCGAAAGGAGGAAAGCTCTTCTATGACAGGCATGGGAGCCAGCTCGCGGGCATTTGGCCATTCAGGCCTGAAAGATGAGTCTGATGCCTCTCTCCGAGCGAGGAATTAGAGGCTCGACACAACCATTCAGTTTAAGAGCACAGAGCGTGTGTGCACAGTAGTTGTTTTTATTCTTTATCTTGCAGAAACAATTTCCATTTTACATTTCTAGAGAAGAAATAGAAGCATAATGTCTCATTTTTTACACAGCTCTTTTTTTTTTTTTACCCTTGACAGTTCTAGCACATTTTCGGTGATTACAATTTACCTGCCACTCCCTTCCCAAATGTTTCCCTTTTAGAAGGGCATTCTAGGCGAGGGCACATGGGAAGAAAAGAGAGGGAGATAGGGGCAATGATTTCTCCCATGTACTCATTATGATGCAATTTCACTCAACACAACAATTTTGAGGACCCACGGCGCAGGCTATAAGGGGATTTTACCTGCATTTGATCTTGCAACCCTAAATCAGCCTCTAATTAGACTGTGTATTTACCTTTTTCTTCTTCTAAGTGCCTATTAACACTCGGATGCCCCCCCACACAGAACCTATGCAAACACTCCCGCCATGGCTCCGGTACCTGCTGGTGGTTTCCCAGACCTCCCTCACGCAATTTCCTTAATTATATCTTCCAGCTTCCCAGCTGTGCCACGGGAGCAGCTGCCCCTAATCCTAAATAAATATTTCCTGTTCTCCTTAGAAACAATTCAACCCAGCCCTTACCAAACCTTTGGCATAGGAGGCTCCCAGGGACGGTCGTACAACAGTTGCTCTCTGTCCTTGTAAACTGAGCAGAGACTAATTCTAGTTCCTCTTTCTGAAGTCCTTTGTCTTGAAACAGAATAGCCCCAGCTAATATGTCTATACCTTGTGGTCACGCACAGTGAAATTGGTACTCTTAGAAAGTCACTCCTAGGAAATGGAGAGACAGGTGGGACACGGGCCAACAGCTATGTGTCATTGTTGGAGCGCGGGGTGCCATAGACACGCTGGCTTCCAGGGGCCACACTTCCCCAGCCTCTGCCTTTCCAGGGGACTCTGACAGCCTGCTGGTTTTCAAACTTGGTTTCTCCCAGGACCCGCCTGGAGAGCTTCGCAGAGTGCTGGTGCCTGGACCCACCCCGAGAGAGCTCGCTCGAAAGCCGAGAGGCTTGCGGATGCTTATGGAGCCTCTGGGGCATTGCGATGGCAACAGACTGTGAGACCTGTTGGCCTCGGTGAGCTCCCCTCATGCACTTCCTGGCTCTCTGGGTGCGTCTTCCCCGAGTTCTTCCCTTCGATTGTCAGCGAGAACAAAGCAGAGGACAGCAGGCTTCCCCTGCAGAGAACCTGCCCAAAGGGAGAGAATATCTAGAGTGTGTAACCCTGTCCCCAAGCCTGGCCTTTGCTCTGACTACTCAAGACGACACACATTCGTGCTTCCCAAGAAGCATGTTGAGTCCAAAGGGACTCCCAGGACGGCAGGGTCGGCATTGTCTCCCCCCGCTGCCGAAGGCCGCTTCCAGCATCTGAGCCTGGTGGGGTCATCAGGAGAGGCCGTTCTTTGACAGGAAACCCCAAGCTGAGCTGGGGCTCTGCCCACAGGACCACGAACCCCTCATGCGACCCGTCAGGGCCTTCTCTCTGCCCCCTCTTGGTGCCTCCCTGAGACCTCCTTTGCTGTGCTTTGAGGTCACCTTTTGGAGGTGCTTCACTTTGTCCCTTTGCCATTTGGAGATGGTATATCCAGTGCAGTGTGTAAGTCTGAGTGTGTCTGAGCACTGAGACCCTGGTTTCAGGAGGTCCTGGGCGGGCTCTGTCCCGCCGCATCTCACAGCTCGGCACGCAGCCCGGGGAAAGACCGCCTTCAGAGAGGGGGAAGTCCAAAGGGCTATGAAGTGGCACTTCTCTCAGGGACAGCACGGCCGCCATTGTGACTTTGTTCCTTCACAGTAAGCATGCCCCATTTCTCCTTGACCGTGGGAGCTGAAAGCACACGGCGAGGCAGCAGTGCAGCCAACGTGAGTCCCGGGTGAAATCTGTGTGTCCCCAACCGGGGCAGCAGCCTAAGGGGTTGGTTTTCTTGGCATCTCTGTGTGCAGAGCAAGGCAACAGCTTCCGGAGTCACAGGTGTAACTCTTGATCCTACCGGGTGGTGCCCGTCACTGGCGGAGTCTGTGCTTTCAGGCAGTCAGCCGTGTTTACTGAGCTCCCACTTATTGCTGGGCTGTGAGGAGCTTCAGAAGAAGTCAATAGCACGGGCACTGGGGTTCCCCATGATTCCTGCGAGCCGTGTGAGTGGGTGTGGGGGCGCGTTCTCCCCCACACGCAAGTGAGGGGATATAAGCTTTGTGCACCCATTGATTCAGCCAACAGCTTTTGAACCTCTACTAGTGTCAGTCGTGGCTAGATGTTGAAGGAGGTGCAGAAATGAATGAGAAAGGCTTCATATCCACAGACCTTACACTACAGCAAAACCGGGAAGGCAAGGACGATTCACCGAAAGCCGGGTATTGACCATGCCGCGTTCTGAACACTTGCCATTCTTTAGTTCATTTAAACCTCACAGTGGCCCTTTGAAGTCGATGGTTTCCATGCACCCCCTTCTTCCAGCTGAGTGGTTGAGCGGGTTGAAGCTGAGAGGCTGAGTGATTAACCAAGGTGACCCAGCTCAGAAGTGGCAGATGTGGTTCTGACCTCCCCTCTTCTGTCGGCGCTTTCCTCGGAGCATGGGCATCTGCGAGAGGCGAAGGGAAGGCACGCGGCGGAGGGGCCACTTTGTTCTATGGAAGGCTCTGCTGCAGATCCAGGACTCCAGACTAGTGCTCATTGATTGCTGACTAGGTAGCGCTCAAAACGTGCCCAATGCAGAGCAAGAGGGGTCCTACGAAGGGGAGAGGGAGACGTGAAGCCAGAAGGTGAGAGAAAGAGTAAGACCTCTGAGCTAGTGACCAGCCCCTGTGTGCTTAGCTGCTCCCCTGTCTGAAAAGTGACTTAGCACTGCCAAGTGGATTTTTCCCCGTACCCACTAACCCTCCCGCCCCCTAATCTTTACATCAGTTTACCAAACACTCTAATGATAAGGCTGATAATGAAACCTCTTTCCTGAGTACCCTGGAGGAGCTGGGGGGGAATGTTTTGGATGCCTGCACCTTCTCAGATCTTTGAAGGCAGCACCCAGGAATTCCCCCCGGAGGCTCCCACCTGCCCTCAGGAGTTGGCAGAGCTACCCCAGGGCACGGGAGGACCCGGGGTTTCTCAAGGGGGATGCCCGCTTTTCACCCCTGCCTCACAGGACATTGCGGAGCTCCTTCCGGGTTGTATTCTTTGGTTTGCCTTGAAGTCCAAATGCACTTTCATGACCCTTGGTACGAATCAAAAATAAAGATATATCGCTTGGTGCATTTTGACTAGAAGTTTCCATTTATAACTAGCCAGGAAGATCTAAGTCCTCCAGCCTCCTTCCCCTCCCATTTCGGAGAGCAAAGACACCGGCTTCACAAGGGACGACCTCCTCTGCAGGAGCTGCAGGCCCTGCCCACCTGCTTCCTGGCTTCGAGGCTCCTCTCGCTGGCTCGCTGTGATCCAGCCACCCGGTCCCGTTTTTGTCCCGCGCGCAGGCCAGACTCGCTCGCGCTCAAGGCCTTTGCTGCTGCTTCAGATCTGTGTGGCTCTCGGCCACCTCACCTAGGGGAGGCTGCCCCTGGTCACTCTGTTCAAAACGGCAATGTAGTTCCAGACACTTAGTGAATGTTCATAAACATTTACAAAAATTATTTGACTGGCACTAAAAATAGAGCCAAATCACCCCAGTAGCATATCTAGCATCTCGAGCCTGGTTTCTAACACCATCCTCCAATCAAAAGAACCAGGGCTCTTTGGAGACATGGCTGATTCTTGGATTGGGCAGGAAATATATTGTCCAAGGGGAGCCTGGAGTATCTTGTAGTGCCGGAAAGTGAAGGAAGTACTAAGAAAACCCCCAAAAGTCAACCCTCCACACAAACAAAACAAAACAAAAGAAACCAGCCTGCCTGGGACGGGGTTAGGCAAAGGGACGTAAAGGCCAAATGACGGTGCTCCTGTAATGACCAGCACTGGAGAAATTCAATCAACCGACCAAATAAAGTAGCACTGAATTACAATGCAAAGTATGAAATAAATGACCCTGAGTCCGTACTGATGTAAGTCAGTGATTGAATAAATACATAAACAGAAGAGGTGAGACAGGTCTCCCTTACAGAAGAATGTCCAATAATTTATGTAGATGTTTTGCCCTCGAGGAGGAAGAACATAACTTTCTACTCCTGAAGTACGTACGGGCTGGCCACAGTGACTTCCTTCCAGAGGATAGTAGGGAAAGAGAGAAAAGAAAAAAGATAATAAAATAAATTTTTTTAAAAAGGAGTAACTTTACAGTAGAAATGGCTGACACACACTCCCTCAGCCTGGTGTTCAAGGTCAACATCAAAAGCGCTGAGGCACGGTGATCGTAGGTGTCCCTGGTACGAAGTGAGAAGAACAGACCTTTCCCTCTCTTGGCTTCCTCCCCCAAACCCATAACCCTGTCCAGACCTGAGAAGTACATCAGACAAATCCCGACTGAGGGACATTCCATGAAATACTTGGCCAGTCCTCAGAGCCATCAAGGTTATCAACAATAAAGTCTGTAAAACTGTCACAGCTGAGAGAAGCCTGAGGAGACATGACAACTAAATGTCATGTGTCCCAGGTGGGATCCTGGCGCAGAAAAAGATATTAGGGAGAAACTAAGGAAATCTGAATAAACTGTGGACTTCAGTTAATACTACTGTGTCAACACTGGTTCACTAATTACAACAAAGGGTCCTCATCCTTGTGAGTTATTACTAACAGGGACCCTGGGTGTAGGGTATGTGGGAACTTCCGGTACTATCTTTGTAATTTTTCTATAAATCTAAAACTGTTCTAAAAAATATAAAGTCTATTAGAAAAAACCAGAGCCAAACCCAAATTAGTTAGGAAGCCAGGAGACCGTTACTGTATCTTGAATATGTCAGTTCCAGTTGGAAGTCAGTCAGCTTCCTGATGCGACCACTGGCCGCTGCCAGTCTCCTGATCCCAGCAGTAACCGAACCCCTTTGGAATTTGGAGATGAAGCCGGTGGTCATTTTTTGCTTCCACTACCTTTTTCTTTGCTCCCGATGCTGTGGCCTTGACATAGTCTTTCATAGTCTTTTATACACGTATTTCCAAAGAATGCAATAATGAACAATTCTGCATCTTACTTTCTAAATTTGCTATTAATGGCCCCAAATGAAAAAAAAAACAAAAATCTTTTATCAATAATTCTAAAACTTTTTTCCTATGGGGCATAAAATTAAAGATTGGTTTTAGCCTTTCGGTAGTGCAGGTGGTCGCTAACGTGACCCAGAATCTATACTTGTATATCATTAAAAAAAATTAAACTTATTGGGGTGATAATTGTTAATAAAATTTTACCTTTATATAATTTCAACCTAACCTGTTTGAAGTAAATTGCCTATCATCCGTGCCCAATCAAAATCTGTTCTTCTAGAAAATAATAATACACTGACAGGGCGGTTTCTTCTGTGCATTTTCTTCTGTAACAAAATCCGTCAATTGATAAAACAGAATTGAATACAAATTACTAATCAGTGTGTTATGTTTTAGATGCCAAACAAAGTCCCACCCAAAAAATGTCTTTGGCTTTGGCTCCTCGGCAGGTGGCCGTGACTCAGTTGTTGTCCTTTGATCTCCCACCCTCAGTACTTTGCTTCCCTGAAAAAACAAAAAAAGAGTGTTAACAATATTGGCTGCAGTCGGGTTGAGTCCCACTTTAACCATTTCTTTTAACAAGACCCGAGAAAGGTGACTTTGGGCTTACTTGGCTCTTCCAGGGCATGGAAGCATTGTTAAAAAAAAAAAAAAAGACTGAAGTCCAAGTGCAAAACCCTATGTCCTGCACTCTTGAACCGCCTGTTCACCCTGGTCAGGGTATTTAACTGCTCCAAGCCTGGGCTCTTAACTTGCAAAACAGGGATTGCACTGTCTTTCTTGCTCACCTTCCTTGTTTTGTTGGGAAGAACGAATAAGATAAATGATATCAAGTTTTCATTAAAACCACATAGCACAATATAAAGGTGGATGATTGTAATTAAAAATATTTTCAGTTATCTACTTTCACCTTTTCTTAGAGGTTTTTAAATGATAACTTTTGGGGACTTTTTAGAATTCTTTTGTTTTATAACTGGTTTAGAATCCCTGCATCCCCTGTGCTGGGCTTTTATTTCAGCTCCACCCTGACTGCTAGCCCCTCTCTGATCTCCACCTTGCCTAACTTTTTCTTGCCCATCTGTTCCTTCCATTCTGCAGACACACTAAGAATGCCCATCATGTTGGGTTGTTCGGGAGATTCATTGAGAGGGGACATTGGAGGTAACTGTCCCATAGGAACTTTAGTAGGAACTTGACAGGTATTTGTGGAATAAATGACTGGATCGGGTTTCAGGTGCCCTGGTCCTGCCACCTGGGCTGCTTGCTGGCCTGGTTCTGCCTGTGAACCTAGTTCTTTCCCATCTCAGAGGGACTATGACCCGGGCCTGCATCTGTCTGGCCATTTGAATGATGGTGAGAAGATGAAATTTATCATCTAGATCAATTCTTAGCCAAACCCTTTCCTTTTTTGGCCAGGCTTGGATTGGCTCAGTCAGAAAGAACTTACTGCAAAAACACAGTGGAACCGAGGGAGGGAACTGTCTGGTTAGGTAATTGGGTACCACCTGTGACCTGGAACAGGCAGGAGGTGACTCAGGTTGCTGGGCTCTACCTGCCCCTGTGGGTACAACAGCGCCTCTCAGCATGACCAGGAGGAGGGCTGACCTGCGGGGAGCTTGGCTGCTGAAGTCAGCGCCACCTGAGAATCATTCCCAGACTTTTCAGTAACCACCCATCCAAGGGAGACCTGGGTGTGGCAGCCAGGCCTTGGGGATGCAGATGGGTCAGAAAATCCCTGTAACTAGGAGGGAAAGGAGAGAGTGGAGGGCAGAAGGGAAAGAAGGGACGGCGAACCAGCGTTTTCTCAGTGTGTGACACGTGCCAAACCCTAGACCACCTGCTCCCGACCTGCTCCTCCCTGGCCTGTCCTCGGCATCTCAGCATCAATTCCATCTTGTCTGAACCGCTCCTTTGATCTTCCCCTGGATCACTTCTGACCACCCACGTACAGGAACACAGGGACAGGCCTTGGGGGCTGCTGGCCCTATTCCATGGGGACAAGGCACGGGGACTTAAGGCAGGACTTAGTAAACCCCCAAGCGCTCGGTGGAAGAACCTCACTGCAGCCGAGAGGAAGTCCGGAGCTGGGGCCGTGTGGTGGCCACCTGGGCTCTCCTCTGGGCAGTGGGACCTCAACATGCTATGGCTTCCCTTGAAGAACCTGGGAGAGGTGCTGGAAACCTCTGGTGCTTCCAGGAAATGCTCGTGGAAGGAAGACATTTTCAATACTCTCTCTCCCCAGTTTGGGGTGGGAGTAGAAACTCTCATCCTCTGTGATCTTTTGAAGTTCTCTCCGGAGAACATGACCCCATCCCACTGTGGCTCGGGGACCCACGTCTTTGGCCGGCTCTTGGTTTCCGGTGTCTTTTTATTTTACCACAATTAATGGGCACCCCTGGGGCTGTTTTTGGATTTTCTTGAGGCGGGGAACCTCTGTGACAGGCCTCAATACCTGCGTGTTATTTGCGTCACCTGTATATTTAATTTATTTATCCGGAAAACTCCATGTTTATCGAACTAGTTACCGTAAATGTCTTCCAAACCAGCCTACTTTGGGTCAAGGTCAGGGCTGTTAGACTCTAAGGGCTGTGTTAGATCAGTCAGACTCTGTATTCATCCCTTCGGTGCCTTCCCAGCCAGGAACGCACTGTGGCTCCAAGATGTAGCCTGCCTTCTCCGCAGTCTGTTTCTCTGGGTAAAACTTCGCTGTTCCGGGAGGGAGTGAGAAGCCGTGATAGCCCACATCAACCTTTCGGGCAGGAAGTAAATTGCCAGAACATGAGAAAGTCTGAGCAGGCTCATTCCAAGCAGAACGAGACCCAGGGATACCCGGAAAATGACTTTTAGACATACTTCTGAATTGAACTGTAAAGCTCAATATTCACTGAGCCAAAAATCATTTTTATCCAGTGCATGTCAGTGCATCCAACTGCCTAAAGGTGGCGCCCCTCACCCACTAGTCATTTCCTTCCCAAGTCCGGCCATCTCTACAGGCTCAGTTCCTTCATAATAAAATATTATACCCTCATCCTCTCCTGGTGAAACACAGCAATAAAACAGGCCTTATTCTTTGGGTTGATCTGTGTTTTGATATATGCCAGTCCTTATCCCTCTGGGTAGACAATGCATAAAGTAAACTCTTTGTATTTCCAGCAGAGTTTGGCGTATAGCTCTTTGTGTATCTTTAGCCTCTGCCGTATAACTGAGCACCTTTACTATAAAATCATCCCTGACCAGATCCAAGGTTTTAATTTGTCTCTAGAGCTCTCCTCTCTCAATTTCACAAACCGTGAAAACACAGCTGAAGCAATTTACAGACTATGGAAAACTCTGGAGGATGTTTGCGAAAGTACTAATTCAAGGATCATGCTTTGTTATTTCCTGTTTCATTGTTGTTTGTAAAACTAGTTAATGGGCAATGGGCTGTTTCGAGTTCGCCTGGCCCCTCCATCCAGGGGCTGCGCCTCCTGACCAGGCAGCGCGTGAATTAGGTACAAGAAAGGCAGCGAAATGACATTTATTTGAGCAGACACACATCACCGAGAGTGAAATCAGAGCAACAATTTGGAAGGAGCTAGGCTTGTATTCTTTGAGTTATAGGATTGTGAGACCTGGGGCTTTTACGAAAATCAAATTCCACTCCAACCCGATACACTTTTGAGATGTAAGTACTGTGCCAGTCACTACGGAGTAAGGGAGGCTTTTTACAGTCTCATGACTTCTGGGTCATTGGAAGCAAAGACATAAAACACTGATGGAGAGGAACATGCCGCCGCTGCGTAAAGGTATAAAGCAGGAAGGGGAACTCCAGTAAATGCCCCGCTAGCCTAGAATTTGGAATTTGAGAAACCCCAGTCGTTTGGAACACAGGCACAAAATCATACATGAGTCAGAAGATTTCTGAGCAGCATAGAACATCCTCATCATGGAGTATGAGCACTTTTGTCTGTAGGAATGAAGCCTTGTAGGAGTTTTAGGACTTGAATGCCTCTGTCATGCAAGGTAGGTGCTCCAGCACCCTCTATGGGATGGATGCGGGATACGTGGAGAGAGGCGAGAGGCAGAGCTTGGAGAGAAGCAGGCTTCCTGAGCCCAGTGTCCTGAAAGGATGTTCCGAAGGGACTGTCCAGTATAGGGGAAGTTGCCTTTCACTCCTCAGCCATTTCTAAAGCCACTACCACCATAGCACAAGGAAACAATCGAGGCTTTGTGCAAATGTGACTCGTTGACCAAAAATGGAATTACTGTTTATTAAGATTGAAGTGTATACAATTAAACTGGTGAGGATTAAGAAACAACTCATGCTATTGAAAGGCTTGCATTATTTATTTTGAACATCTGCTGGCCAATAATGAACTCAATTCTAGAATATAGTAGTAAACACATTATCTGACTGGCTCCCTTAGATTGCGCATTTTACTCCTTTACGGTGCAGGGAAAAATGAGACATCAGTACATTTTATTATATGCATATGAAGAAAAAGTACACTTGGGCCGAACTGATCCAGAATACTTACTGTTCTCGTTCAAGTCGTCTGTAAAGCAGTGATCAGAGGAAAATGTTATCCGCAAAGACAAGAGAGTGAAATTAGCAGAGCCTGGAGGGGCTCTGTCCTTCATTTTTCTCACCAGCATAGAAGATCTGTGTTATCAAAATCATGTTCTTTCTCAGTCAGCTCATTGGCTCACCAAATATCAGGACTCCCAGGGTTCTCTAGAAAATTCCATGCAACTTGAGGATGAAATGCCATCGTTGGGAGTAAAGAAGAGAAGTGACTTTAGTTCCCTCGACCCAAAATGTCATCTTACCAAGCCCCGGGCATGTCTTAGAAAAGGCTGCTCTGGGCTCGGTTTTAACTAACGGTTCGTCGCTTTGTTTCACCTCTTTAAATGCGTAGCAACAAGACTTCAAATAGGGCCTTCCATGTGCTCAGCCGTCGATCTTCCTGGTGACCTTAGCAAGTCTCTTACTGTTGTGACTCGCACTGAATATTAGAGGTGAAGTTTGACGGGAGCTCAGAGAGTTTGCGCGCCGATCTTCAGGCCACCTGGAGTCGAGCAGGCCCGGGACGACGTGAACCTTCAGATTCCACTGTGCATTCAGCCCTTCCCTCAGCCTGCGGAGTCTACCCGTTTGCTGGTAGAAGACGCTCTTCAGTACATCGGCTTGGTTTTTATGGTGTAGGTTTTTTCTCTCTAGGCTCATGTGGAGTTTTCAGAATGTTCTTTAAGTGGAAAAGTTTGGGTTTCTCCAACATCAGCTCATTCTGGTCTTATGGAAACTGAAGAACCGGTTGCTTATCAGAATTTCTTCACTTTCTAGTCAGTTTTTTGCAGTGATTTTAAAATCTAGCCCAATCTCAGGACAAGTCCAATAGATAAGGGATTAGTGTTCTTGCAGTGCAGCTGCAGGTCATTCTTGGTTCCCAGCCGTTCCAACTCAGTGACAAACAAGGAAAAAATGCCCCTATTCATGCCACCGAGCTAAAGCCCCGAGTACGACTCATTTTCTCTCTACAGAGTATTTTTTTTTCCATTGACAACACTAAGTCCAACAAACACCAAGGTCACTCTGACTTCTATTTTAAATTTACATGCTGCCCCAAAGAGTAATGACATGCCAAAGCCAAGTGACTCCGAAGCCAAAGTACAGTTAAATAAGTCTTCTTCCAAAAAAATGTACAAATCAATTTGAAAACCTAAATAGAACATTATTTCTGGATTACCTCTTCAATGAGTTGGATTTTATTGGTGGGCATGATGAAGAGTCAACGATATGTATTTTTGTCGACCACTAGTCCACCCACACTCTCCAGATTGTTTTTAAAACTATGGAAATTTCCACCCAGGTTGCATTCTCCTTCTTTGCTTCCATCCACATTTCTCTGCCCAATAGTTTCTTTTGTGGTTCAGTTTTTCCATCGTTTTAACATGGAGGGCTGATCCCAGCTGTGTAATTGCGCATGGTTATATACTGACAACCCGCATAAACAAACACCAACACACAGCCCTCTGACAGCGGGATGTCCTCACAACTGGAGTTTCAAAAACAAACCCGCGTGCGCAGCTCGGGCACCTGTGGCAGCCCCCCTAGGTCCTCCCTCTGCTCGCCCCAGATGATGAAAGGATTATCTTTGCTGAAGGTGGAACGCTGTTGACACCAGCTCTCCCGGTCCCAACCCTGGAAGATCAATTTCACGACGACTTGTTTAGATTGATACTGAGGCCACCTGGGCCTCAGCCGTCGAGAGACCCAGTGCCTTACTTAAATAGCAGGCAGCTATCAAAATAGCAGAGAGGGAGAGGGTGGGGGAGAGAGGGAGAGAGGGAGACACTATCAGACTTAATACCGGCACACAGGAGAGGGCTGGGGAACTCTCTCGGGCCTGCTAATGTTGCCATTACCATTTGTCAGGTGGGCCACTGGCCTGGAGAAGA
Organism: Mormoops blainvillei; assembly: GCA_004026545.1. Classification (NCBI taxonomy): domain Eukaryota; kingdom Metazoa; phylum Chordata; class Mammalia; order Chiroptera; family Mormoopidae; genus Mormoops; species Mormoops blainvillei. Next base: position 19,562 of record PVJD01011701.1, on the reverse strand, counting down.
GGGATAATGGGGCCTTTGTAGGCTCCTGAATCAACACTCCAAACAATTCCACCACTGTTCACAGGTTAGAGCCGTACCCCACGCCCGACCCTTCTCCCCTCTCTTCTCAAAGAAACCCCCCTCCGCCCACCTCCCAAGAGCATTACATCAATCGCTTCATTCACGTCTCCTCAATATGACAGCTGCTCTAAGTGACACCATGAGGCTCCCTCCTGAATAGCGGCAGCGTAGAAACAGCTGTTGGGATGGTTTTGCCTGTCGTCCCATCTCGTTCCCATAATCGGAGGATTTAGAGTTTGGATTTTGGGGCATACTTGGAGAGACCGTCCTCTTTTGCTTTACGTTTATTTAATAGAAAACGCGAAAGCTATTTATGGTGAAAAAGAAAAAAGGAAGGCGACGAAAATTTGCCTTTGAGGTTTCTAAGAGAGTCTTTTTAATCACTTTTATTCCAGCGTTAAATGTGGCGCACACCGCCAGGTGAGCCTCCATGTAAAATGCCCAGAGGACAAGGGGAACCCAGCTGTGAGGTGTCACCTGGGCTGGCTGCAGCCGGGGACTTTCCCCAGTGCACTCTGTTTGCTCCAAGTACTCATTCCGTTGCATTTCCAACGTCCCTCTCCTTCTGCTTCCCTCATGTCCCTGACATCCTCTTGAAACCATCGAGCCAATTCTAGAACTCTCCTGGAAAGGTTTATTTCCTCATTGTTAGCACTGGGAAGAAAATGGAAGTGACTAAAATAGCAGCCTCAAATAAAAGAAGTGAAATTCGCCCTTCTTCCTTCCTCTAGCCCAAAGACTCTCCCACTGGGCAGTAAGTTCAGGAGTGTGCTTATTGATTTCCAAAGAGAAAAATAGAATGAACATTGGATTGACAAATGGACCATAGACACCAAAACCATGTCCTTTGATTGTCCTGTATGTAGCCCAAGAAGAAGTTTCCAGAGCCCTCAAACGCTTGATTGGAAAATACACATAATACAGTTGAAGTTTTTCCAACACCAAGGAGAACAGATGGCTCTTGGCTGGGCTTCATTTCCGGAACACACTTATCTTTGACTCCCCTGGGCTGACACTTCTGTCTCCTGTGCAGAGGGCACCGACCGCTCGAGAGAGGAAAACATGATAGAGCTTTTCAGCAGTGCACCCCCGACCCTGGGACCTCCCTCAGTGTTTGGAACTTTCATAAAGAGGAAGGGTGATTCAAGCCTTTCCCGACACATTTAGGCATCCTTTACCCACCAATATTATCTTGAGATGTAACTCATTTACTTAAACTGACATCATGGCACACTTTCTGTGTATCAAGGAGAACAGGAAAAACTGGAGGTGCCGGACGCCCCAGGCTGTGGTGTGTATGTGTGGGGCTTCTGCCTGTGCCCAGCACTGGGCTGGTTTGGGGGACAAATGCTCATAGTGAAATATTGTTTGGGCGGGGGCAGAGCGCCAAGCAACCTACCTCCATTGGAGAACACGGCCACGCCCCTAATTTACAGTCATTCCGGCCACAACTTCAATGTATTCCCCTAGGATTTGGCTCTTTGAGCCAGTTAGGTCCTTCTAACACAGCCGTGTTGCTACATGTGTCAGTTAGCAGCCTGGGGCCGAACCAGGCGTAGAACCTGCGAGGCGCCCCAGCCTGCAGTAGACCCAGGGACTTACTGCCTTAGCCCGGTGTTGTTGAGTGCTGACCGTATTTAACAAAGGGAGAGAGGACTCATGAGCCAGAGATGGATTTTTTACTTTGTGTTACCGTAAGCTCCTAGGTTTTTGCTATAGGGTGTGTGGAATTTATGCATATGTGTGTTTTTTTCAGGCATTAGTGGCCTCATGAGAAAGAGGACCCAAAATATGTAGCTCACCATTCTTCAATGCACATAAGAGGAGAGGGCTGGGTGGGGAGGGGGGTCGAGGAGGAAGCTGATTCATTATTCAGATCCTTAGGAGTCCCTCAGCGGTTTATTTGTTGTAAGGAGCCAGAAAACAATCCATTCTGAACTCTCTCCTTCCTGGCAGACTTTTCAAAGCTGCGGTTTCTCTGCTGACTGTGCACGTACTTTTATCATGTGTTTGGTTTTTCCATATCAAGCCCTTTCACAAAGAAGAGAGCATTTACTTTCAATTAATAAACCACCCTGCAATTACCCTTTGTCCGTAACCACGTGGAGGCTTCTGTGCGTGCAGATGATAGCTTACACATCAAACAAATCTCTCCATCAGCTTCCGCACGCAGCCTCTGTCTCTGCTCCTCGCTGTGTCTTCGGTTTGTCCCCCCCAACACCAAACTCATGCCTGCTTCCTGGCAGGTCTGCAGAGACACCCCCACGGCCGTGAGCACACCAAATTTCACATTCATTCACACACTGAGAATAAAGATCTTTTTTTCCAGTACTTTGTGAGGACTTTCAGCTTCGACATCTGTAAGCCTGGTGACTTCTTTTTACTAGTCCTAACAGCTTTCTCCTCGCTAAAGCATAGCTCTGCTTTGAAAAGTTACATCCCCCAACTAGTGAAATGAGCGGTTATGTTGAAAATAGCGGGTTCTCTGGCTAGCTCGCTTGGTTGTGTCAGAGTGTGTTTGGAGTCTCAGGACCGTGTAGATGTGGAATGAAGGGGGAGCTCCTCCAGGGCAGCACTGGATCTTTCCCATCGTTGTTTTGTCATAATTGAAAAGTCAGTTGGGAACATCATAGGCCCTGGTGTGATCTACAGACACAGGTGTGTAGAAGGGACAATGGGGCACCGTCCTTAAGCTGGGCTGCCTTCACCTACAGCGAATGAGTGAGCTCTTCACTCTTCCTTTGTCTGTTTCCTTCTGGTCCTTTCCATCCATGCTAAACCAACGGGCGAAGACACAACCTTCTTTCCTTTCTATTATCCTGGGGAAAATGGAGAAAGAGCTAAACTAATAGAAAACACATAGAAAAATCAACCTTGATGCTGACTGCAAACAAGACTCAACCTCTAAGCAACTCCGTCAGTGTGACTCTAGCGGATGCTACTTGTTTGTTAAATACTGAAAATTCCTCCAGGATGTTCAAAGTTCCTCCCTCCAAAATGTTTGTTTGTAGGGGATAGAAATTTTCCCAGCACAACCTTTCCAACAACATCTCCAACAAAAACAATTCCTGGTTATAAAAAGTTCAGCAAATAGAGAAATGCATAAGTATGAAAATGAAAACCACTCGTGTTCCAACCATCCGTGAATCACCATGGAAACACTGTGCTATGTGTCATCGCAGGTTTATTCTACAGATACACATGGCCACCCACCCACCCCTCTCGTCTCAGGACACTCTCTACCCGCCATACTGTACGCGTGGTTTCTTAACTTTGTTTTTTCTTCTCAACGTTATATACATTTGCTTCATCGTTTGAATGGCTTCCTATAATTCCAGTATCTGAATATACTGTAATTAACTTAACCCCGGTTCCCTGTTAGTGGACAGCTGGGTGGCTTCCAATACATGCCAATACACTTGCAATGCTTGCCGAGAGCATTATAGGCACCGGTGAGCAGCACAAGCGGGAGTTCAGAAAATTATTTTGGCTGAATCACAGCCTCAAAGTTCATTTGTAATTTGACATGATACTTATACATGAAAAACAAAGATTGAAATATTCCAATAACTGAAAACATACGAAATTCTTTAGCAAAAGCTAGTAGATTTATGATGTATAAATTGAAGATTATAGACTAGCAATTTTATCTGTCGCTGGGTTTTAAGTACTTTTATAAAAATGGAATGATAAAATTTATAAATAATGTAAGAAGGGAGCAAAGGGGTTAAGTGATGAGACTCAAGCATGCAGTAAAATCTTGAAAAATCAAGAGAGAGAGATCATAGCCTTTGAGCCTCGGTCTCTATGCAGACATCCAGAAATCCACCCTCAAGAGTTTAGGTTTATTATGGCCATTAAATTTTATTTTAGGGTCTCATGATATATACTTTTATTTTAAAATAATAAAAACATATTTTTATTTGATTACTCCAAATCGCAAATGGTAGTTCATACATTTTTCAATAAATGTGATAACATGGGAAAGAAGGTGTACAGGGTAAAATTAATCCCGGGGCCACCATGCATGGTTGGGAAGGCCGGGCACTGCTTGGGGGGACCATAGCTAGTGAGGTTCCAGTTGCATTGCAGACAGCGAAGATTTTTATATGTGTTACATTGATTTTGTGGTAGATGGTAGTCTATTATGAGAACATTTCAACAGATAGAAATAAAATGTCTTGAGTAAGGACATCCTTTTCCAAATTGACCACGTATCTGGTCATTTCCCAAACTTGTCCTCTTGTCCCCTTCTTATGTTGCTTAATCAAAATATCTGATGGATATTCTCGGAGTCATCTGATGTTGTTCTCAATCATTCTCGCTCTCTTTTTTTTAAATGGAGGCATTATATCTTATGCAATTTATAATGAAGAAGTTGAAAGGTATAATGGGGTATGGTAGATACTGACAACATTTCAAACATTTCAGAGTTTTGCTTTTGCCATATAATTCAGTTAACTATTTCTGTAATTAATGCCCATATTCATGGCAGAGGGAGACATTACCACGTCCTCCAACTTTCTGACCTCTCCAAGAAAGATTAAATGGTATTCAGGAGTGTTGTAGTGTTGAATTGTTTTTTCACTTTTTTTGAAACTGATTGTTCTGTTGCTTATATATATGATGACTGAATTACATCATGATGTAGTTGTTTCCAGCTTTCAGAACCTCTTCCCATAACCCTGGTATTTGATTGGAAGTCAGAGCACTGTGGGGCAGGAGGTGACAGCTTCCCAGTTTCCTTGTTAGAAAGTGGTGGCTTAGAGAGGGCACGTGTCTTACCCCAGGCCCCATAGTCACAGAGAGTCAGGGTGGGCACTTGGTGACTTTTGCACGGCCTCACCCTGCATGGGAGGATGGATGCATGAGAACGTACCATTTTCTGACCACTGCGGTTAAGTGGTCGGTACTCCGCTCGGTGCCGTGCAGCCAGCGGGTTGACGTCCTTTGCTCCGTTGGGATGTCCCTTTGCTGTGTGCTCTTCTGGGTGTGTTTATGATTTTCCTCCTCCTTGTTTTCCAGAGGCTGCAGGGACACACCTGTTCTCACACACCACCCAGTCTGCCAACCTCCTCCCCATCACATGCGTGCGTGCACGCGCACATGCTTGGAAGGCTCAGTGAGCCCACCTGTGCTTTTAGCCCTTGGAATGCAACCTGGTGGCACAATAGACTATTAGTTAGTATCAATGAATAACATACCTTTGCCTTCAAGTCCTTCTGTTGCGCCTCTGTCCTTCTAGGCTAGGCCACGTTCATAGCTCCGGTGCTGTCTAGCTCTGGGCCCGTTACTGTTTACGGAAACATTTTCCTTTGTTAAGGTTTAAAAATAATGTCTCATTGGATTGGGTGGTCACAACTTTAGTTAAAGAAGCCACATGCTATCAGCTTCCAGGAGTGGGGCAAGGGGAATGTAATATGGACGCAAGCCGCTCCTTTAGGGTTTCATGAGATGGAACTCTCCGATGCCCGTGGTTTGCCGCCACCACTGCTGCCGCCGCCACCGCTGCTGCCACCGCCGCCACCATAAAGCAAAGCATTCCTCCTTTGGAGTTAAACCAGGACCAGTTGGGTCCTTCATCAGGAGCTGGTAGGTTAGGTCGCGGCACTTATTTGCATTTTCGCTTTAGAGGCTAAAGAATAATTAACCGGGTAGAGCACATGCAGCAGACCACGGTCTGCAAGGATTAAGGGATTAATTAGTTATTTCCAGCCATTCCAGCTTTTGTCTTTTCCTTGGAAACTCTGGACTATTTGTTGCAGTTCCAGAGCAGGGCCCTTCATTCAGCTCTCTGAATGGCTGGGTAGAACAATAGGATTGTGTAACAACTGGGACCCTGGTGCCTTCATCAGGGACAATGTAGCTATAGAAAGCCCTTTTCATCTGTTAGCAAGGGCCCATTATTCCTGCGTATCTCTCCTCCATGCTGTATGAAAAGGTTTGTACAGTAAATAATGAGTGACTATGTAGTAGTCCTTTCTTCTCCTGCCAAGCTCTTTTTAGCTTTGGCAGCAACTTTGTTTTCGCTGTCATCATCTAATGTCTATTTATTTTACATTGCTACAAAGCCAGTGAAATTCCCTTATAAATCCCAGGTCATGAAGACGAAGCAGCAACCCGATTCCTTTTATTAAATGTCTCCAGTGTCCTCTGCTTTTTCTAATTAGGTTCAGAGTGGTCAGTGGTTTGAAAAGGCTCCGGGCGAGAATCAGATGTGTTTGAACAATGCATTCCTCAAAGCCGTGCACAGTGGGTGTTTGGATTGAATTAGAAGACAGGTATCAAAACTCAGATACTCTCTGGACGCACTGGGGTCGGCACCACCGCGTGTACTCCTCCCCAGGCAGTGTGACCAGATGCCTCCCTGCCTCCCACAGGCACCTCAGTGCGCGTTCGAGATTTGGAGCCGGAGGTGATGACTCACCACTGGTTTTCCAGAGCCACACTTTTCTTTCGTCAGCACTGCCACAGCGTGAAGGTGAGAACAAGAAGCTCTGAAACGGAAGAGGGAGAGATAAAAGGAAAAGGGTGCAGGAGGAAAGAGGCTCTTTCACTGCCCCGGCGGCCCGATTTCCCTCTCCCAGCTGTGGGCGTGTCCCGAAGACGGATGGGCACAGGCGCACCTGGTGCCAGACAGCAGCTACGATGTTCATCTGGGTAGCAGAGAGAGTTTTCAGGCCCAAGTCTCCTCCAATTGTTGTGGTTAGAGAGGGAAAGTGAGAGGCCCTCTCTTTTCTTCCCCTTCAAATGCTATTGTTCTGAACCATTGTTGCCCAGCCCTGCACTGGCCCCTTGTCAAAGAGAGGGGAATTATTTGATTGCGGGGTGAGTGGGTGGAGGAGGGAGCTGATGAGAGCTGGTGGAGCCCAGACACAAAGCCTCTCATGGAACGCATTAGATACTAGCTCTATCCAACACATCTTTCTCATATTGCCTGCCATTAGCCCCCTTCCGAATGGGGATGGGCAGGAAAGAGGACGCCTGCCGAGGAGTGATGCTCACGTCTGTGTCTGCACAGAGCTAAAGCAACGGGCTGCAGTGAGCAATTTTCAGTTCATTGACTGCAGCTCTCTGCTGCTTGTGCTGAGAAAGCAGTTTGAATCATTTCTCTTTACCACTAGCACCGAGCTGACACGTGATCTCCAGCTCAGCCTATGAGGTTCCTCCAGCCAAAATCTTTAAACGATTATTGAGTATCTGGAAAGGTTTGTTAAGTAGGCTCCTTGATAGAAGTGTTTTCAAAACCCAGTTTGTGAATATTTTAAAATCGAACCTTCGTGTTTTTCCAGCAGTTGTATCCGTGCAGCATGGGTGTTGACCGAGTTAAATTAAGATCAGTTTTGGAGGGAATTTGCTCTATCTTTTGCTGTTCTGTACCTTTTCCTTCCACATGACAGGGGCCTGTACCAGAGTGAGGCTATATTTTTAGGCCTAAAAGTTGATATTTTGCATGAAGTAGAATGCTTCTTTTCACAGAAGCAGCACCTGTGGGGTGTTTGTCTGCTGCATTTCATTATGGTCCTCAGATTTGGGACCTGAGGTATTTCACAAGAACCAGCAACCCCGATCCAGGGAGATATCTTTTGCAATATCTTTTCTGGTCAACCAAGCTCCCTTTTTCTTGCCAACACGGACATCTTCCAAAGGTGGCCCCATCTCTTTGGCTTTCCTAATGGACTCAAGGTCAGCGTGTCTGTCCCTAAGGAGAAGCCGCTGCTGGGAGGCGTGATCCAAGCCAGTTCTCTTTTGCCCCTTAGTTTATTGCCCTTTCACATGAAAAAACCCAGAATAAACTTAAGGGAACGTTGGTACACATGATGAAAGTACACTCGACCGTCGCCTCGAGTTTAGGAAGAGTTAGAAGGGTGGGTGGGGCGGTATTGGCAGGGTGAGGCGTGTAAAGGGGTAGCATCAGCCATCGGCAGCTGTGCTGCCCAATGGAAGTATAAGGCAAGCCACATAAGTAGTTGTAATTTTTTAGTAGCCATTCTAAAACAGGATAAAAAACTGGTGTGATTAGTTTGAATAATGAACTATTAATTAATTTAACCTAATATATGCAAAATAATATCATTGGACATGTAGTGAATACAAAATTATTAAGAAGATATTTTATCTTTTTTGCACTAAGTCTTCATAATCTGGTGTTTTACATTCACAACACATCTCAGCCGGAACTAGACACATTTCAAGCACTCGGTAGCCACGTAGGGCTTCTCCTGTGCTGGAGAAGGTGGATGGGAAGGAAACAGATCAAAGGGGAACATTTCCTATGTGCCAGGCATTGTGCTAGCAATAATGTACATTATAGCTTGCCTCACAGCTACCCCGGGAGGTGACAATTATTTTAATTTTATAGAAGAATGAGGTGAAGTGGCCATATAATTTATTGTCCAAACTAGAACCCTTTTGGTGTAGTAGGGTAGCTTTTATTAATCACCCAAGGACAACTGGTATACCCTAGGACTGCCCTGAGCAAAGTGGGAAGAACAAGCAACATAGATATAGAAACAGGGTAGGATAAGGGAACTAATTTGCCCTAGATCACAAAGCTAATAGGTGGCCAGCATGATCTGAGATTGAAAGCCAGATCAGTTTGCCTCAAAAGCCCAGGCTTGGAATGTGCTTCTGGTATTCCTTCTAGAATCCTCCCTTGATAGTTTGGTTAACCATTGTAAGTTGGAAGCACTGCTCTTGAAATCTGTTGGCAGCATGGTTCTCTAGCCAGCAGAGAAAACTCCGCCCGTCTGTGTTCTTAGAAAGGCCCTCCCTCCCAAGGAAGCAGGACACACACAGAGACCGACTCCACACCTGCCTTTGTAGCAGAGGTGAGATGCCAATTATGTTTATTTGGTGGCAGGTGGGGGTGGGAGGATTGTAGGTCTCTAGCAATTTTCTCTGCAGTGCTCAGGTTTACAAAGCTGCTCTCCTTGTGGAGAAACGTATCATTGGAATCTGTTCACAGACACATAAGAAGGCCAGACATGAATGTAGGAAGTGAAAATGTTGTGCTTACTTTCTTCAGCTCCTTTTGGATCCCAGAAAGATAGAACTCGGCCTCCAAAGTGGGTTCTCAGATCCTCAATCAATGTTTCTCTGTCCTTGAGATGACCTTTTCCTCCAAAATGCACATATTGCCCCCTTTCAGGACACCTAGAGCTGCTCATGGCTGCAGAGAATCAGACCACGGCAAGAGAGGGGTCTGCGATTATGGCTGTCATTGGTAGTTAGTGTTTATTGAGTGACCGCTGTGATTGCCTTTTATCTGTTAACTCACTTAATCCTATCAGTTAACCTATGGGACATATGCTATAATTATCTTCATTTTACAGATAAAGAGTGGCTCAAAGAGGTTAGGTAACTTGTCCAAAGTCACACAGCTGGGCAGTGCCAGAGCTTGGTCTTGAACCTCTGTCTAGCTGATTTTGAAGCACTCATGTTACAGGAAATAAAAATCAAACCCCCCTCCATTTCTGAGGGCATTATTTGGAAATAATCAGTATTGTATATTTGTCTAGTTCTTTGATTAAATCTCTGTTGTACTGAGATTGCCTGAAAAATATATTATTAGCAAATTGAGAAAGATGGTTTTTCAGTTTGTTCTTGTGTTTCATGTAATGGCACAAATCATTTGGTGGATATTTGTGAAACTCTTTTGGGCATTATAAGCTCCTTTCTGTCCTGGATTAAGTAGAATCAGACTAGCGTCTTGGTATAGCAGGCGGTCTAATTTAGGACAAAAGATTAGCTCCTGTCTCTCCGTGTCTGCTTTTCAATTATGCTCATAGTTGAAAAACTTAGAGGTTTGTAAGCAGTGCCATTTTTTTCTCATTTACGTTCCTCTGGTAGATAAGAGAGAGCCTCTAAGTTGTATGACCGCAAATGTTCACTGTGGAATTCGATAAGCTGTTACCAAGTAGAATAGAAAAATGTGGCCCAACATTTGTTATTTCCTTTAAAACGTTTCTCCTGAATTGGCTCTCATACCCTGGAGGGACCCCCAGGTAAAGCTGAACACTGGAGTGGCATCTCTCTCTTTTTCTGGAATAGTACCTGATCAGACCCTCTGAAGCACAAAAGAGAGATTTGAGCAGAATGTTATGAACCAGGGCTGTTATTTATATTGGACATATTTCAGAACTGCCTGTGACTTTAATGTGATTGAATTGGTTTCAAGTTTTATATTCTAATTGCCATTAAAAAAAATAACATTGATCTTTCCCTAAGGCTAAAAGAGCCAAGATCTTCTCTGTTCTTTGCGTTAATTGCTGCTAAAGAGCGTAAGACACACAGTGGCGGAACGGACCAGATTCAGAGACTGTCCCCAGATAGAAAGGGCTGGGTCTTCATTAGACTTAAAAGTGGAAAATTAGGTCCATTCGCAGCAGCAGCTCATGGTGCATTTCCAAGTTACACTCCAAAACAGCACAAGGTGGGTCCCCAGAAATGAAATAACATTCCCCATGTTTGATCATGTAACAACCCAAGGGCTGAGGTAAAAATAAAATAAAAATTGCATTAATAGGCCTGGAAAAAAAGTTGAGGAGGATCATCCTCATAAAACCAACTTCTAAACCTGAAATTGTATTTCTTCCAGACTAATATTTTACTTTATCGTTGATCGTTATGAATTATTCTTTTTTATTTCTTTCTTTTGAAAGTCCTGGTTGAGAAAGTTGTTGGCAGTCTGTTCCATTGGAGCTTAAATAGACTTATTTATTGAAAAACACTCAAACGTAAAAATTCGAAAGTGCTTCTCATTACACTCACCCGAGCGCCCAAGTTCACTGCGTGTAACTGTCTGTGTAGAATTATGGGCACAGCCGAGTGAGTACCTCTGGCTTCAGACTCTACTTTCCATGTCTTTTTGTGCCAAATACATTTGCTTACTCAGATTTTTGCTTAAATCATATCTTTTTTTTTCTTTTTTTTTTTTTTTGGCTGATTCCAATTTGTGAGATAGTTGGGAAACTTTAAGGGGAGGGGTCTGGGAAAAGGCCTCCAGTGGCGTGGCGGGGAGGGGGGCCAGGACTTGAAACCTTTCAGGCCCATCATGGAGAGATGAGCTTTGCATGTGGGATTTCTGGTGATCTCAGCAAGAAACATCTTTTTAAAAAAATAGGAATTCATGGGCATGTTATCACTGAGAAGAGAGAACGGGAAGGTACTGTGAAAGCCAGGTAGGGTTCGGATGGGCTCTTGTAAACATGGCAACTCTTCCTGGAGATAGAGTGGTGACAGGTGACGTCTTTTCTCCCCTGTTCTCCTTGTTGCTTCCCATGCCACACCTTTGTGAGGCGCTGTTGCCTAAACTGGGACTCCGGCGCAGGACGCTGGGTGACTCGTTTTACTGATAGTAGGAACAATACTAATGAATACTAAGAATAATGAAGCACCCACTGACATTTGGGACTTGAGGGTTGACAAAGCCTTTTCTCATTCGTTATCTCATCTGAGATAACGAGCAGCCTGTCACAGTACTGCTGCCTCAGAGAAAACTCTCAATCCAGCCCCATTCAGAGCAAAGAATGGTTCCCTCCAGCTCCTGGGTATGAATCTCCACTGGCCGCAGCCTGGCCCCAGGGAGAACACAGGAGGGAAGAGACAGGCGTCAAAGACAGCGCTGTGGCCGCGATGCCATTAGGTAGAGGAGCTTTGTTTCTCCCCCTAACGTTTTTAACTAAACCCTCGGGAGCTGGGGAGGTGGCTGGATGATCACACACTCTTTGAATGTTGTACTGTGTTTAAAACATAAAGCTGCTCTGTAAAAAAGTTGCGAAATGTTGAGTTTTGGGGCACGTATCATATTTGTCAAATGAGGTGATGTAAGCAGGCTTTCCAGCGTGGACTCCCCTCGTCTGTACTGCAGAAAAGGTTCACGGGAAAGCCCATGAAGCCAGATTATGCAAAGTGGCAAAAAGCCACCCAAAAAAGAAACGTTGGAAAGAGAAATTACTGAATCCTAGAACACATACTAGGACATATGGCGAGCTGTTCTGTTTTTGGAGCATCGGGAAGAGGGAGAGGGAATGACCATACGTTGCAGGAGGTCCCAGTGGGAAATAGTCGAACCATTATGTGTCTTACAGACGAAACATCGGTTGATTAATTGCATTCTCCTTTCTAACTTCCCCCGCCCAGCCCCCAAGTCATTCAACTGCTTGCTGAATAAATAAATCTCCTCGGCGAAGCTTTGGTGGTGAGTTAGGGAATGGAATAATTGAGGTAGAATCCCAAACTAAAAATAAAATCAGGTTGTGATTTCAGGGGCAAGCACCTGCTGGCTGGCTGGTGTTGAGTTTAATGAAAACAGGATTATAGCAAAGTGAGAAACGTCACAGACAGGCTTCTGTAAGAGACCACAGCCTGTGTTTCCTCACCTGCTGCACAAAAGTAAAATCCTAGTTGGTCTTGGTCGCAAGGTTCCCCATCTGCATGGGCCAAAATGATCCATGTAAAAGGCTGACCTGCAGGAGATACTGCCCTTGAGTTGCAGTAACTCTTAACTGTGGTTAACCACTTCCTCAAATCTGATTCCGTCTTAGGTCTGACTCTCCGAGGTGCTAACCTCGCTGCTTTTTCTCCGGTGCTCATCCTCACTCTTTAGCTGGCCCACCAATAGATAGGTGATGCGGGGCCACCTCTCAGCTCCCATTCCCATGACCCCCCCCCCACCCCCCCTGCCACGGCAGGCTGCCCTGCTCCTGTCTCTTGCCTTGACCCAGCCTGTCGTCCTCTCACCACACTGAGTCCATCCCCTCTAACGGGAACGGGAACTCCACTATTCCAAAGCTAAGAAGATTTCTGTCACTGTGTCCCCCTCCCTCCATTATAATGGAGAGGGAAGAGGAAAAAAAAGAAGAAGGTAACCATCCATTTCTACATGACAGGAAAAGGAGAAAGTTATAGTAAAAAAAAACCCAACAAACTACCTTTCTGGCTGCAGTTATGAAGCCTGTTTATTGCTTGAGTAGTAGGAAACTGTGGCTAGTTATTAGGCACAATGATAGAACCATATCAGGTTTGGGGGGCACTTGGTAAAAAATGAAGTTGGGCCCAATGTAACAGACGGAAGAGAGACCACATATTCAATAAAACAACAGGCATGGGGACAGATAAATACAAAAACCACAACAAAGAATACTGACAAAGGTTCAGGTTCATGCTGGTGGGTTGGAGCATGATCAATAACATACGGAAGCCACGCCCCCAGCAGGTGACCGGCTTGCATTTGGAGAGCAGTGGTGCGATTTGGCAAACGCGAGGTCTCCTGCACAGTCGATTCCACATTCCCCGTGCCTTTCCAGGGCGCTCGTGCTCAAAGTGGTGTGGCATGTTTATTTTCAGGCAAAATTCAATTGAAAAGCAGGAGTAATTGAAAACATCACTTTGAATGATGTGGTTCTGAAAACTGAATTTTAAAAAATGTTGACAGTCCTTCTGAGCGCTCACCACTCCCACCTCCTTTACCGCGCGAGTAACTGCCGAAGCCTCCAATTCCCTTTGTCATCTGAGACCCTTTGCAACGCCTTTCAAAAGTGGGCCTAGGCCAGGGCACCTTAGACCCCTCAGCCAGTCGGCCTGCTGGCCGTGCGGCAGCACCTGATTCTACCTCCAAAATGCGTGCAGTTACTGTACCTCCAGAAGAAGGCACGCCCATCGAGAAGCGGCCCCGCAGCACGCTCACTGGCCGTGCTGTGCCCTGCCGTTCAAGGCGCCGGGGACGCGCTAGAACCACTGCCCCGTTCCAATCCCAGAAGGGACTTTTGTTGCCCAAACTGCTCTTATTAGTGAGGAAAAATCCCTCAGGTGTGTTTGGCCTCAGTGGACTAGGACACGCATCAAGTGGCCGCCTGAACGAATCATTTCTTCCACCTACTTTCTGACGCGCTTTGGGCAACCCCTGAAGTCCTCTCCCCAGTTCTTGCCCTTCCAGAAGGAGGAGAGCTGGAGGACCCCTGAATCTGTCAGTTAGCCTGTTGCTCATGATGGAAACCTTGCTTCAACCATGTCCTCTTTCTCTCTTGGGCTACCCCCTGGCCAGCTACATCCTGCTCGTTCTACTTGCTTTATGGCCTCTCAAATTCATTCTCCTTTTCATCTGTGCTGACGTTGTCTTTTATCTCAATGTCTCGAATTACCTCGAAGGTAGATTCTCTCCTCTTTCTAATCCATTATCCCTGCTGCTGCCCACATGTCAAATGCCAGTCTGTTTATGAGCCATCAAGGAGTTCTATCACCTGCAGAATAAATACCAAACTCTTTAGCAAAGTATGTAACACCCTTCAGGAAATCGTGTGGTTCTTAGCTTTTTCTGACTGACTTATTTCGCTTAGTGTGATATTCTCAAGGTCCATCCATGTCGTCGCAAATGGCAGTATTTCATTTTTCCTCTTGACTGAGTAGTACTCTGTTGTGTCCACTGTACTGCACCTCCTCTCTCCAGCCCTCTGCTGAAGGGCACTTTGGTTGTCTCCATGTCTTGGCCACTGTGAGTAATGACGCAGTGAACACCTGTGTGGGATAAAAGCTGAAACTCACAGACAGACACAGATGACAGCCAGGCGGTGACCAGAGGGAAGGGGTGGGGGGTGATAAAGGGTAAAGGAGGCCAAATATATGATGATGGAAGATGATACGACTTTGGGTGGTGGGCATACAGTGCAATATGCAGATCATGTATCATAGAAATGTACACCCGAAACCTACATGACCCTGGGAACCAATGTCGCCCCAATACATTTAATTTAAAAAATGAAAAAAAAAAATCAACAAAAGAACCGTGAAAAGAATCCTTCAGGGTCTGATCTTTCCCTGACTCTCAACTGGGTAATTTTGTCATAGACCTTCCGGTTTCCTTTAATAAAACCAGATGGCACTAATGTGCTTGTCCCTAAAAGGGTCATGTTCTTAAACCTCTCTGTCTTTAATCCAACTCTTTCCCATAAAATACCTTTCCTCAGTCCCTCGCTCATCTCACTTGTCTAGTTACTCCTGCTTGTTCTTTGCTAATCAACTCAACTTCCCCTGGGACACCTTCCTGTGCACCCTCAGTGGGTGGTCCTCCACTATCCGCTCCTCTGTGTTCACTCACTGGTCGCCTACCATCTCGTAAAACACATTCACCCTGTTTGTAACGTTCATTTCTTATCTGTGTCTTCCTGAACACTTGAACTGGCTCAAAGAGGACCTGGGTCTTGTTTGCTTCCTTATCCACAGTGCCGACCTGGCGCTTGGCACAGCTCACAATGCAGATAAGTAGGTCTTCGCAGGGGGAGGGTCTGGCAGCTTCCCTGAGAGAGTTTTCCCATGTCTGCATCATCTGCGGGATGAACCCAAGCTTCCTCGGCATCTGCTTTGGAGGGAGGTCATGGGAACAGAAACTTGTGTAATTCCATCCTGGTTTGAGAGGCTGAAACCAGAGTTTATGGCCCTGCCTTTAGCCCATAACGACCTTCGAATTTCTATAGAGTTCAAAGATTTTTGGTGAATATTAACAATTACTTGATTAGTGTTTTACAGCTTTCAAAATAACACCTTTTATAATTAAGATCTCTTTTCATCCTCAGTTCAAACATATGAGAACCATTGAGCAGATATGTCTATAATTTACAGTTTAGAGATGACAAAGTGGAGGCTCAGAAGACTTACTGAACCTGCCCACCATCACACAGTTGGTAAAGGAGGATGTATAGCCATTCAACTGGAGCTACATATCAGTTTTCCATTGCTGTTAATAAATTGCCACAATTTGGCAGCTTAAAATGACTTATATGTTTATTTTCTCACAGTTTCGAAGGACCAGGAGTCCAGGTTTAGTATAACTGAGTCCTGCTCGGGGTCTCACAAGGCTGAAGTCAAGTGTCAACTGGGTCGTGGTCTCTCTGGACCTCAGAGTTTTTTTCCAGTCTCATTGAGTCTCATTGATGATGTTGGCAGAATTTATTTCCCTGTGGCTCTAGGAGATGAGGTTCCATTTTCTTGCTTGCTTTTGAGGTTGCCTCCAGTGGCTAGAAGCCACACTCAAGTCCTAGCCACATGACCTTTCCACCATGTGAAAAGGCAATTTCCGTTTTCAAAACCAGCAGGAGAATCTCTCTGTTGTTTTACGATGGAATCGTATAGAATGTAACCTAACTAAGGGAGTGGTTGTTCCATTCCATCCGCAGATCCTGCCCACACTCAAGGGAAGGGAAGTATAGAGACCTAGACACTGGAGGCAGGAGCCCATCTGAGGACTCTGCCTACCCTACAGCCCATTTCATCAGTGCATTAAAAAACTGAAACTCCAAGGATCTGCCAGTGTCCTCGTCATAGGATAAGCCACCAAAAGGTTGCCATCTGCTCTGTGTTTCAGTTTTGGTCATTTATGCTGAAAGGAGACTCATTGTTGTGTGTGCCGTGGACAGGTTTTTTGTTTTCAGTGAAGTAGAATTCATGACCCGTGAAGTGGAGGTGACTGGAGACCATTTTAACTCTTCTGTGTTTTGGAACACCTCAACTGGATGTTCCAGACAGTTCCTAAAAACTAGTGTCCAGGAACACCTAGGCTTTGGAATCTCCTCTTTTCAATTTTCTTTGTGCCAACATG
Organism: Mormoops blainvillei; assembly: GCA_004026545.1. Taxonomy (NCBI): domain Eukaryota; kingdom Metazoa; phylum Chordata; class Mammalia; order Chiroptera; family Mormoopidae; genus Mormoops; species Mormoops blainvillei. Next base: position 2,908 of record PVJD01011701.1, on the reverse strand, counting down.
AGCTGAGGACACACTGGTGGTCCCTACAAGACAGTTCCCTGGAATGGAGACCCCTAGATTGTAAGTGAAGGGTGTTGATCCTAAATTGAATTGTGTCATCCAATAAGTGTAAGTTGGGTCCAGCCCTTTAAGCATCTAAGCTCTCCAGCTCTTTGGTCCTGTGATCTCAATGGGAGCAAGGGACATTTGCCCATTTGCCTCTGGGCAACGTGTGCTTGAGTTTTGTGGGTGGAAAGTGTCTATTGCTTGCTTTTCAGAAGTCACTTTTAAAGAGTATCTTTCGGCGTGTATGCTGTTTTTGTTCTGATCTGGAGAAGGAAAGGGCAGTCACATGGGAACCTGGGGGCCGCTCACCTTGCTGTGGGCTTTTAGGCCGTGACTGTGGTGCAGAGTAAGCGCTGCTTCTCTTCCTGGAGTTCAGCTAACACATCTTTGCTTACAAAAAGCCAGAGCAGCTATTGTTTAATTTCTTTCATTAGGCAGCTCACCAAACGTTTGGTCCTAATTTCTCTACTCCTTGGAGCCAGCTGGAAAACACCACAAGATGCAAAGACACACTAACCCACTGAATTAGTCACAAAAAAATCTGTGTACCCAGTTTCTCTTGACCCAGTTCTTTCTACTTGCGCCCTTTATTCTCCCTTAGTCTGGTTTTATTTACTTTCTTAGAAAAATGGAGCCTTTTGAGAACTTGCTTTGAGACTTCCCTCTAAGTTCATATCCACTAGGTCATGCCAAGAGACACGCCAACCTGCAGTGGTACACGAGTGTTGAGTAGATACCGTGCTCAGTGTCATGGGCGCTGAAGTATCATTCAGACCCCACAGCGCATGTTTGGAAACCTGGGACTGGAAGATTGCTGCCCTAGTGTGAGATGTACCTACACATTCTACTAAGAAATGGTTTAGTGAAAAAAAAAAAAGAAATGGCTTATTGAGAAAATAGTTATAAATAAGATAAATAGCTAACATTTATCAATTACTAATTATACTAGGCAACCTGCCTAGCAATTTTCAGACGTTACTTAAACTTCATATCCTCTATGAAGTAAGGGCCATTATTTCCCCAATTTTATGTTAAATGTTGTTCTTTATATAACCTAAGGCAATAAACTTCGCAAGCATGCTCTCGTGCTGTGGAATGAAATACGTGTTTGGTGTGACGTTTATAAAACATTCTTATCTGCTCATTGCAGAAGGCCTGCGAATGGTTTATTAGCTGCAGCGCACATGTGAGTTACAGAATCACTGCGTATCTGACGGAACGCCTGCTAACGAGTCTGTTTTAACCCCCGTGTCAGTCAGTCAGTTTGATCTTTTCCAAACTAACTCCATGTCATGTTTTTCTGTTCTCAGCCAACCATCAGAGGGGTTTCTGTAGCCACAGGTGTGGAGAGTTGGGTGGGTGTGAGTCCCTGGTCCAGCCTTTCTCTGAAGAATTCCTCCCAGGAGTATCTGAACAGTTGTTCATCCGACCTCCTTTGAAATAATACAGTAGCGGTTAGTCTATGTCATTAGAAGCTCCTTCTTTGTCTTAAGCTGAAGTTTTCTCTTCCATGTAGCAGTCATCAATGTCTTTACAATTCTTGGCCTGAACTTTGTCTCTTCTTTTATTAAATTTGCTAGGGGTAGACACCATTTCCCCCAATCGTCTCTGTTACCTGTCTAATTTCAATGGCCCGAATGCATTCTTATCACCAAGGAAACATCTCAGAGCTCAAGTTCTTCTGATGACTTCTCAGTGACAGCGATGTTCCTGTGAGGGTGAGAGCCTGTCGCACCACATAAGCCCCCTTTAAAGTAATTTAGAATGCAGGTTGCTTTTTAAAATGACTTCACTTTGGCCATTCACAGTAAGTTGGTAGGGTTTTTCTTTAAGCTGAGGGTGGGAACAAAGGGCCAAGGGATCAGAGGTCGGGCATGTGGGCGGGGGGCATCAGTGCCAAGGAGGAGGTGTTTGAACTGAAGGCTTTATGCATTTGTTACATGGCACGGAAAAAGCCTACTGGATCCGAAAATTCTAACCAAACAAACTGCTAGTTTCTGGTCAGGGGTTCCGACAGCAGGCTGCTTTCACTTATGAACTTGCAGGGGACCGCCGCCAGCCCCCTAGCTCTTGCTCCGACACAGGGTGGGCTCACACAGCTGGATGTGTGCTGTGCAATGACTTGGTGGATTCAGGAAGGAGAAAATGCGGCAGTTCCAGCAGGAGTTTTCCAAAGGTCACATTCAGGCACATGTATTGGCTGGAGGTGCTGCGCTGTCATTTACGAGGATTTGCATTCAGTTTGCGAGCACCGGGCTGTCAACACAGAGCCCAGCAGAGACCAGCGTAGTGGGCAAAGAACTGCTACCTCACAGAGCAGAGGAGTGAGCGTGTGTGTGGGGGTTGTGGTGGGGACGGAGTGGAGGGTGATGAGGAGGGCATACGAAATGCTGGGAGGGTGATGAGGGTCCATCAACACTCAAGGGAGAAGTTTAGGATCGGAGGATGGCTTCGGAAGTAGATCTGGAGTTGGGGCCCAGGTCTTCTACCGATCAGCTGAGCAGTATTAGGAAAACCCTTTCACTTCCCTGAGTCATAATTTCTTCATCTGTAAAATGTGAGGGTTGAACCAGAAGGTCTCCGGGGTCTTCCAGGGCTAGCAAGTTAGAGATCACAAGGGCTGCAAAGTTTAGGATAGTCACACAGCTCACACCTCCCTCCACAGCCAAGGCCTGCGCAGCGGGCCAGGAATCCAGGAAACGGCGAACTCCCGAAGGTCAGAAGCGCTTTCTCATTTCTCCTTTTTCTTAATTTTTCTGTTATTCATTCCTCCTCCTCGTTTCCTCTTGTTGCGTTGAGATTTCCCTATCTTACCTTTTTGGGCTTGACTGTGTGAGACCGTGGAGCCACCATATATGGTGCT
>PVJD01011700.1:0-44566 GCA_004026545.1 Mormoops blainvillei | reverse complement strand
CTTTCTTATCCTAACACGTGCTAAGGTCCATCCCTTAGGAAACTCACCCTCAGACCCATACTGTTACTTCTATAGTCTAAGTACATATGGGCCAGAGAAGCTTCTCGGCCTGTCCTCCTTTTTGGCATGCTCCCTGGATTCTTAGTCTCCGGGGTCTCAAGTTGCTCTCCGGTTCCGGCATCAGCATCCCACCCAGGACTGTCTCATCCCCACAAAGAGCTCCAGGCTGCACAGTCACCCCGCCGCTCTTCAGTTGCTTTCAGTTCCTGAGTCTGTCGCTCAGCCCAACCAACACCGGCTATAACAGAAACAAAGCACTCCACATACACTAATCCATGCTAGCATGTGAATGACTGACAGCTCATGACATCCTCACCCCAAAGGACACGTCTTTCCCCTAACAATCCCTCATCAGTGAACCAACCCATTTAGGGCAAGTCAGGGAAAGAGCTTTTAGGGCAAGAGAGCCACTGTTTAGAACAGACCAGCTCTGGTACCTCCTCTCCTCTAGACGATTCCTCGTCTCCAAAAACCTTCACCTCATTTACACTTGCAATCACAGGATCTATAAAATGTCCACGTTTACCCATTATTTGGTCACCCACTACTCAGACAAGCCAGCCTGTGTCAGATAACCATTCATAATCTTCAAGGTCATTGTCCACGATGAGGAAGGCCACTGGGAACTAGGTCTGTGGTCCAAGTGGCTTCTGAATCGGGCACTCGCAAACACGCGTCTCTGTGACATGTTTACTTGTATGAAGTCCCGACAACCCTATGGAAAGATAAAAATGATATTCATGCAGTAGTGAGAGGTTTTTTTTTTTAGAATCTGGGATGAGGCAAGTATTGTCATCGTCACCTTTTACTAGCATTTTGGTGGCGAGCATTGTCTTGCGTCAGTCCCCTGCATTCTCTTTGTTCTCTAACCCATCCCTGGACCTTTTCACTCCGTTAACCTTTGTTTTTTCATTCCTTAAGTCTCTCATGAATGCGACCCAGCAGGAAGGTAATCAGCTTATCTAGGTTTCTCAGGGCCTCCTTTATGTCCAGCCCCTACCAGGCATTTGCTCAGGGCACACCGCACCCTTTGCGACACGGACTCCTTGGATATTCTCTTGATGTTGGAGGGGGAGGGAGTGCAGGGTGTCACGTCGCAGGGCCACACTCTCCACGCCGTGCCCATGGCCTCTCTTGTGGGAAGTGACGTTCTCCAACCTCTCTCTGCAGGGAACTCTTCGCCACGGAGCAGATTGTCGGAAGCCCCTATTGTTTTTAGGAAGACTGTTTCCTTCCCTGTATTGTTGGACAACACTCCTTAACCTCTCCCTGTTTATGCTGCTTTTTATTCCTACAGGCTTTTCTAACTTTTCAACCAACCCCCCGCCTAATTCACTCCAGGCTTGGATGCTCTGAAGTAATGCCAATCGCCTCTGCGATTCTCCTCGGGGGTTCCAATCAGCCCCCACTCTCGGTCTGTCTGTCTGTCACACACACACACCACACACACCACCCACTTACACACACACCACACCACACACACACACACGCCACCCAGTCCCCGCTTTAGGAAACACTTGTAGAAATATGCTGGTATGTGGTATAATTTAAGCAGAGCAACAAGACCTGAAGCCTGACAGTGTTCCTGGAAACAGAAGATCCTGTTATTGCCAACAGTTTGAAATCTTCAAGTGCTCACATTTTTCAAGCCACTTTGCCAAACAGCTAAAAATGATGCAAGGCCGCATTACTTCAAGTCGGATTTTCGCAGGTCTTTATGAGAGGGGTTACCTCTGGCCCACGTCCAGATGGATGGGAAAATGCCAGCAAAACGTGGGGGGAAATATCTGGGTTGCTTAGATACCGAAGGGAATAGCAGGTTAATGAATTCCACGTCTACGTCATCCACACAATACTGCCACCGGCTCCTCCGGGATTGGCCTTCGCGAACACACGCGCGCGACGTCAGTCAGCAGGTCAGGGCGCAGCCACCAGGCTGCGGGCTCTCAGGTGCTCAGGGTCGGCATTCCGTGCCCCGGCCACGTGTACAATTACGCAGCCTAGCCTGAGGGGAAAGAGCCTGTCCAAGAATAAATGCCGTTCTGAAACAAAAGCCTCAAAGGCCTCCTTCGTTCTCATTCCTTCCTCTCAAGAAATTAATTGTTAATCTTTTCGTTTTCCGCACACGATGGGTTCAAACCTAAGGGAATGACTGCCGTTTCCATTCGGTTGACCGCGCTGGAAGTCACACACCCAGGGGCGGCCGCCGAGTAAGGAGCAGGGGATTCCGCGGCCCCTTTTAAAGAGAACACAGTTGGTTTGGAGAGTTCACAGTGAGGGCCTGAGAAAGGTGGATACAAGTAGGGGAGGTTTGGCCCACTTACAAATCTAGAGCCTGGCATGATTCACCTTCCCACCAAATTAGAGAGAGGCGCATAGATTGACCGAACTGAGGTGCCCCCAACTCCCTCTAGTCCCTCACCCTCTCTACCCTCCTGGGACAACGGTCAGGAGCAATTCTCGCCTCTCCTCTGTCCTTCATTCATGCAGACAAGCACAAGGACCTGGGCATCCAGGGGTTACAGCACTGCAGACTGCAAACCTAAAATAAGGAGGGAAGGGGTGTCAAGGTAACTCTGAAGCACTGGGCCTTCTGGATCTCAGTAGCCACGTCACCGAGAGAAATTTCCTGAGCCCTCCTTTTGAGCTACAGGCATGGGTTATCACAGGCAGCTTGCCTAAGGACTCTCTTAGCTTAGCCTTGTGAAGAACGGCAGTTCCTTGTCATAAAAGGAGGGAATGGGACTAGGTTATTGCTGGCCTTGCCAACTCTGCCATACTCTGGTTCCTGGGAGTTTTAAGGCTATATTCTAGCCATGGGAGAGCTTTTCAAAGGCTTAGAAACAAAGCAAGCAACCAGCCAAGGGGACATCCCTGGGGCAGGCCCTGGGAACTAGGCCTGTCTCTAGTTCACAGAGAGGCCACAGGAAACAGGCCTTGCCAGCTCCCCCAAGACTCCACCTGGCCCAAGGCTGTGTGACCAGGCACAGCTAGGTGTGATGCCCAGTCCCCAGTGTGGCTCCCGTGATTCTCGCATACCCGCCCCTCACCCCCTAAAACACACGCATGAACAGGGCTGGCCAGGGGAGCTAAGAGAATGTTGCAGGAATGGTGGTCTGTGACTTCCACGCTCTGTCATAAAAGACAAGGCATCTTAGATCTCCCTGTTGAATCAATCTCCCCTCACCCTTTATGGAAAACAGTATGTAGTTCCTTAAAATAGAGCTACGATATGAGCAGCAATTTCCCTCCTGGGTATTTATCTAAAGAAATCCAAAACACTAACTCGAAAAGATGTATACAGCCCCATTTACCATAGCCAAGATATGGAAGCAAACTAAGTGTCCATCAACAGACGACTAGATAAAGATGATGTGGTACAGGTATACGAAGGAATATTATTCCATCATAAAAAATGAAATCTTACCATTTGTGACAATGTGGATGGACCTAGAGGGTAAGCTAAGTGAAATAAGTCAGACAGGGAAAGACAAATGCCATATGATTTCACTTACATGTGGAATCTAAAAAATGAAATAAATGAGCACACAAAACAGAAACAAACTCATGGATACAGGGAAACAAACTGATGGTTGCCACATGGGGTCAAGGTTGAGGGAAGGGCTGTAAAGGGGAGGGATTAAGAAGTACAAATTTTCAGTTATAAAAACAGTCAGGAGGATGTAAAGTACAGCACAGAGGATAAAGTCAATAATACTGTAAAAACTACGTACAATGTCAAGTGGATACTAGGCTTAACCAGGGTGACTGCTTCATAAATTATATAAATGTCTAATCACTACGTTGTACACCTGAAACTGATATAATATGGTATGTCAGCTGCGATTAAAAAAATAAGATTTTAAAATAATGACTTCACCTCTTTAGCCCATGCTGTTCTGAAAGTTTTAAAGGCATATTGACAAATGCTCATCCAGCATCCTCAACAGCATGTTGGTCTGATTGTGCCATATTGTTGAGTTAATTTACTCACTGGGAATAATCTAATTCCCAGGATACCCTGGGCCTGCTGAGATGCACTGAATGTGACTGACACTTGCACAAATAGCAGCCAAAGGCCTGTGACCTAGTTGGTGCTGCCTGAACTTCAAAGTCACCCAGAGTTTTGGCATCTACCCCAAAAGTAATTTTCCCAAAGACCAAGGAACTTCCCCCAAAAGGCTGAACTCCAGATGGAGAAATAAATATTGCAAATAAGCAGGGGAAAAATGTGGTCCCCATCCCTAAAGAGGATTTATAAAAATGAGTGCCAAATGGTCAGTGAAAGCCCAACAAACCAAAATGAAAAGATATGGAAGAGTGTTGTAAGTTCTTTTGAAAGAATAAGAATGCTGAAAAGGCCTCTGTGTATGACTGCTTCGCCAATATTTCTTGTTGATTGTATTAGTCTGCATTTAAAACACATGAAAATGAGGAGTTAGATGTAAATGTAAATATTTTTGCTCAAATTTCTGGTTCTTTGGTGCATGGTGGTGACTGAAGGGACAGGAAGGGACAGTGCACCAAGCCAGCTGAAGTCCCCAAGAGGCACCCAAAGCTCCAAGGACACCCCGTTGGTCAGCAGTCCACAACACTCACGCACTGCATCATCCGACACCAATAACACCTTGTGTTCCTAGAAAGAAGTATATGGTAATAACAAACAACTCAGAAGTGGGTATGTTTCCTTGAATGTGGATAATAATTACTGGTTTTCAAGTCGCAAAAAAAGCAAGGGGCTAAAAGTGGATTATTCGTAAATACAGAGATACCATTTTTCTGATTATCATTTAATATCCGTTACCTGGTGCCCCATCTTTGTGACCTCAATAAGCAGACGATGTGGGTGCATGTTATCATAGGCGGGTACCATGTGGTATGAGGAGGAGAATATAGAAATGACTCATAAACTCCCTGAGGGTAAACTATTTTTAGTTAAAAAGGATCTAGCTCAGATTGGACCACCGAGTCAACTGTTCTTTTTGATCATTTTAGGTACAGAAACCCAGCAATTGGCCTGTGGGTCAAGCTAAAGCTAGAATCCTAATCCCTGTTAAATACTTATAATTTTCCACAATTTCTTCTGTGGAAAGTCAGTTTCCTTGCTAGGCTGCCCTGACGGTGGTATCTCACTACTTCTGCGTGGTACCTAGATGTCAAATGAACTTGACAGTGAGCTGCAGTCCATGCAGAATCTTAGAGCATCCGGTAACCCTGCGAAAATGTCTAGTATTAGAGTGGAGATGTCTCCAACAATATTAGCCAGAGATACTTATGTAAAATTCCTTCTCAGGGAAGAAAGGACATTGACCCCTTTTCTAAATACATGTGTGGATGGAAGAAGAAAAGGGGAATGGGGATGAAGGAGTGGAAGTTCTCTCGAGGTGCCTACAGGTCAAAGGGAAGAGCCCCAGGTAGGTCATAGGATATAGGAAGGAATGAGTTAAGGGCAGCCCAGACGCATTTCATGTTGCTTCACAATGTTGCCAACGGCAACATTGAATGCCACAGCCTCCAGAAGACTGGCTGTCTGTCACCTGCCTTCAAGGCCCCACTGTGCTCTTTCTCCCAGTTGAGTGGATGACATCATTGGCAAGTAACCTTCAATCTGTCAGGAGTTCCAGGGACATGCAGAGATAGCAATGGAATTTAGAAGCGACTATAAGGTAATGCCCCTTGGGATCCACTCCCAGGTCTACCACTGACTCACAGTGGGGCTTTGTTACTCCCCTGGTCATCGGGGCTGTTTTACAGAGTGGCCATAATGCTGGAGATTGGGAGGTCGGTCCAGGCCCTCTCCTTGCTTAGTGTCTAAACGTAAACTTTCTTTAGGACACAACTGAAGAGGACGGCAGGTAGGAAGCATGTAAAAATTTAAGAGAAGTGAGGTTAGAAATTTTGATGAATTTCCCTCGTAACTTTTTTTTCCAGAAAGTTATTGAGGTGAACTTCATATAACGTAAAATTAATCCTTTTCAAGTGAACAATTCCAGTGATATTTAGTACATTCACAGTGCTGTACAATCACCACCTCTACCTAGTTCCAAGACCTTTGCAACCCTCTGCAGTAAAATGTCATACCCTCTTGGCAGCCCCTCTCTAGACCCCTCTCCCCCCAGTCCAGCGACCACTGATCTTTGTTCCGTCCCCATGGATTTATCTGTTCTGGATATACTGTGTAAATGCCATTATAAAATAGTGATCGCTTGTGTCCGGCTTCCTTTACCTAGCATCCGAGTTTTGAGGTTCATCCCTGTGATAGCATGTATCGCTATGTTAGTTCTTTTTTTGGCTGAGCGCTGTTCCTTTGCAGGTACACAGCACAGCGTTCGTCCGTTCATCTGTGGATGAACATCTGCGCCTCTCCCACGTTTGAGCTATTGTGCTGCCCTTTGAAAAGCTCGACCCCTCTCCCCACCCTTCCTCACCTTCACTCCAGGTGTTAGTGACACTGTAATATCCTAGAAACCCTGTCCCAGCCCTGAGAGGTGTTGTTCTTTTCCATTTTCGTGTGTATGCAAGTGTGTAATTTTTATATAATATAAAAATTATCTCTGGCATGTGTCCAAACGAGAAGCCCAAGTTTCTACTGCAGATCAGAAAACAAATACGGTTGTAATTCTGACACTGAAAAAAGACAGAGTAGCAATCTTCAATGGTTTCTTTAGTAACCTTGTATCTCAACAACCTGACATGAAAATCCTCGGAGTTCTTCTCTCAACATCCAGTGGGGAGGAGACAAGGGATAGAAGGACTGTCTGTGCACAGTGTTACATCTTTTCATGGGACAGGCCATGGGCAGCAAAGAGCAGAATCTATTGGTTCTTAAGCCTAAAATCAGCCTTTAAATTCCATAAGGATGAAATAGAAGAGATCTTTTTTTTAAAAAAAAAGCCATTTAAACCACAGCTAAAGTGGCCTTTGCCCAGCAAGATCTGAAATAGTGATTTTCAAAGTGAGCTCTTCACACTCACCACACCGGCAGAGCAGGTCCCTGGGAACCTGTTAGAAATGCACCTTAGTCTCCACCCCAAACTGACTGCATTGGAGACTCCAGGGCCGAAGCCCAGTGGAAACTGTGTTGCAGCAATTTCTCTGGGTCATTTGATGATGTTCAAGTTTGAGAACACTGATGTATAGTGGGTCGCTCTCAATTTGATACCTGGGCTCCTTTTCTTTTTCTTTTAATTTCTTCCCTTTATTCCCCTCCGCTCTGCACCCCCCTTTTCACCAGCATTCCCCCCACCTTAGTTCATGTCCATGGGTCGTACATATAAGTTCTTTGGTTTCTCCTTTTCCTGTACTATTCTTAACCTCCCCCTGCCTATTTGTACTTGCCATTGATGCTTCTTATTCCCTGTACTTCTTCCCCCATTCTCCGCCCTCCCCCTCCCCCCGATAACCCTCCATGTGATCTCCATTTCTGTGATTCTGTTCCTGTTCTAGTTGTTTGTTTAGTTTGTTTTGGTTTTTTTAGGTTCAGTTGCTGATAGTTGTGAGTTTGTTGTCATTTTACTGTTCATATTTTTCATCATCTTATTTTTCTTAGATTAGTCCCTTTAACGTTTAATAAGGGTTTGGCGATGATGAATGCCTTTACTTTATCTGGGAGGCACTTTATTTTTGTTTAAAAGATTTTATTTATTTATTTTTAGGCAGAAGGGAAGGGAGGGAGAAAGAGAGGGAAAGAAACACCAATGTGTGGTTGCCTCTCGTATACCCCAAACAGGGGAACCTGGACCACAACCCAGGCACGTGCCCTGACTGGGAATCAAACCAGCGACCCTTTGGTTCGCAGGCTGGCACTCAGTCCACTGAGTCACACACCAGCCAGGGCTGGGAAGCACTTTATCTGCCCTTCCATTCTAAATGACAGCTTTGCCAGGTAGAGTCATCTTGGATGCAGGCCCTTGTCTTTCATAACTTCGAATACCTCTTTACCCTTCTTGCCTTCTTGCCTGTAAGGTTTCTTTGGAGAAATCAGCTAATAGTCTTATGGGAACTCCTTTGTAGGTAACCGTCTCCTTTTCTTTTGCTGCTTTTAAGATTCTCTCCTTATCTTTAATCTTGGGTAATGTAATTATGATGTGCCTTGGTATGTGTTTCCTTGGGTCCAACTTCTTTGGGCCTCTCTGAGCTTCCTGGACTTCCTGAAAGTCCATTTCCTCTACCAGATTGGGGAAGTTCTCCTTCTTCATTTTTTCTAATAAATTTTCAATTTCTTGCTCTTCCTCTTCTCCTTCTGGCACCCCTAGGATTCGGATGCTGGAGCATTTAAAGTCGTCCTGGAGGTTCCTCAACCTCTCCTCATGTTTTTGAATTTTTGTTTCTTCATTCTGTTCTGGTTGAATGTTTATTTCTTCCTTCTGCTCCAAATCGTTGATCTGAGTCCCGGTTTCCTTCCCTTCCCTGTTGGTTCCCTGTATATTTTGCTTTATTTCACTTTGTATAGCCTTCACTTTTCCCTCCATTTTGTGACCATGCTCAACCAATTCTGTGAGCATCCAGATTTACCAGTGTTTTGAACGCTGCATCTGTGAGGTTGGCTATCTCTTCATTGCTCAGTTCTATTTTGGGAGCTTTGATCTGTTCCTTCATTTGGGCCATATTTTTTTTTTTTTTTTTTGTCTCTGCAGGTCTATTATGTTGAAAGGGGCCGGAGCCTTAGGTGTTCACCAGGGCAGGGCAATCACATCACTGCCTTGTGGCACTACATGTAGGGCAGGGGTCCGAGAGGGAACAATGCCCCTTGCTTGGCTCTTGGCTGGCTCTCAGTCACTTCCCCTGATACCCACAAGCAAATTGGGCCCTTCTGGTGCTGATTCCTGGGTGGGTGGTTTTGTGTACATTCTAGGACCCTGTGGGTCTCTCCAGTGAACTCCCCTGTGAGGTCAGGAGTTTCTCCCGCTGCAGCAGCCCCCACAGGTTTCTACTCGTAGAGGTTTTGAGGCCTTTTTTGCTGCGCTGGAACTCTGGGTTGTGCATCTTTCTTGCTTCCCAGTTGTTCCTCCTGGTTTATCTGCACGCAAATGTGGGACACTGGGTCCGCCAGCTGCCACCTTGCTGTGTCACCTCTACCCCGGCTGCCCATCTCTGCCCCTTCTATCAGTCTGGATGGATGTTTCTTCTTTAACTCCTTGGTTGTCGGACTTCCACATAGTTCGATTTTCTGGCAGTTCTGGTTATTATTTGTTTTTAAATTTGTTGTTGTCCTTCTTTTCGGTGTGTAAGGAGACAAAAGTGTATCTACCTATACCTCTGTCCTGGCCAGAAGTCATCTGGGTTCTTAAAGTAATAATTTGTGGTATTTATTCAACTGAATGATGTTCTTTTCATCAAGAGTATTTGAACATTAAAAGTGGGCCTATAGCCCTGACTGGTGTAGCTCAGTGGGCTGGACGTTGTCCTATAGAGCAAAAGGCAGCAATTTGATTCCCAGTCAGGGTACATTCCTGGGTTGTGGGTTCAGTCCCTGGTCATGGTGCATAAGGGAGGCAACCAATAGATGTCTCTCTCTCACATTGATGTTTCTCTCCTTCCCTTACTCCCTCTGCCCCCTCTCTCTAAAAATAAAAAAAACAAAATCTTTTTAAAAAAATATTTAAAAATGGGCCTATAGAAGCTGCCAAAATCATTAATTGTGTTGACTTCTTGTGATCCAGGACTGAGTATTTCCATAAGGATTTTTGGCAGCACAAATGTAACCTGCACATTGTGAGGAGGCGAGGAGCCAAACAATTGAATGGGACTAGAAAGCGCTTTTCTGCTGGGACAGCTGCCACTGGATGGCTGACCCGCAGTGTTTGCATATTAAATATGGCCACTACGTCTCTGGCCCAGCCTTTGCGGCGAGAGGGAGAAGTTCAGAGACACGTATCCTGGGCCAGGGAAAGGGGCTTGTTGTTCCAAGTAGGAAAAGCAGATCTTTGTTTTGGCTTTTGTTTGTTTGGGCTTTTTTTTTTTTAATGTATTGATTTTAAAATATATTTTTATAAGGAACAGTTTGGAGAAATTTAGGAAATATTAAAAGGGTGAAGGGGTTCAAAGACATGGTAATGGAAGGAGGTTTGACTTTGGATGGCAAACACCCAAAGTAATATACAGATAATGTATTGTAGAATTGTACACTTGAAACCTATATAATCTTTTTAACTAATGTCACCCCAATAAATTTAATTAAAAAAAAAAAGAATACATTGGCATCATTACCAGTACACAGATACCTGCATATCTGAAACAGAGAAGTTCCATGAAACTACCTTCACTCCCCTCGGGCTATGCATTCTGGTATTTTTCTCTTCCATTCAGTTCCATTTTGTTATTTTTTAAACAGCAGTCACCACTCACTAAGTTACTTCTATGACCCACTAATTGCTTGTGGCTTTCAATCTGAAAAACGCGGGTCTGAAATATTCTTTTTAGAACACTGGCAGTTAAACAGAGTCTTGTGCCCTGGCCTGGGACTTGAACCATCATTTATAACATTGCCCTACTGCAAAAAAATGCATTCTTATTTCCAAACAACTGGATCAGAATCCAATTTGGGGAACTCAATCCGTCGATAAGCTGGGGACCGCCAGAGTCTAAATCAGGAACATTTTATATTAGGAGTTCATTTAGACAAAAACAAGGGGAAGCTGCCAGCCTTCCTGCAGTAATTCTAATACACTTGTCTGCTTGGAAACAGAGCTTATCGGGAAGTAGTCAGCCTTAGCATTTTATGCAACTTCTTTTCCCTTTGAAAAAGGACTTAATTTGAATTTCCAAAGACAGCACAGCAGCGGTTCATTTTCCTAGGGATACATGGGTTGGAAGGTTTTTAATGTGATTGCTGTGAAATATAATTCTGCGGGTGCCTGAAGGGTTTTACGGATTCTACCAGGCTCTGTTCCTATGGTTTCAGTTCTGGTTCAGACGAGACCTTTCCCTTCCTGACCGGTCCTGCTGGACGACAGAAGCAGGCAGTTTGGGAAACAGTTCTCCGTTAGCCAAGCTTCATCAAAGCTACACTGAGGAACTTTCAGAATATCATTAAAAATGACAGAGATTGGCCTTATTTTTAGGGGCTCCCAAGTCTTTTTACTCTATTTTACATAAATTTGAACAAGAATTGAATCCAATGAACCCTAAAGCATATATGTGTCAGTAGTTAGCCTCAGGCTTCTTGGAGAGACATGGAAATTAATCGTTTTATGAAATTATTTCAGAAAACATTGGGATTTGGGAGTACAGAAATCTTACACATTTTTTATCACTTTTAAAGTATAATTTATGATCTTTTACTTCTTTCTACCCCTCGAAAATAAAAACTAGATATCCATGCCTTCAAAATAGTAAACATAAGGACAGGGGCCTTCGGTCTGGGGTCGACACACTAAAAAGGGTGCAGAGACCACTGCTTCCAGGCCCCCTGACGGGTAGTCCGGGGGGCTCCAAGCAAAAGCCCAGGCCTCTCCTCGAGGAGTCCATGTGCCTGAACATCACCAAACTGTACTTATCACGTGTCTTCTGTCCTGAAGCCCCCTGTGAGAGGACAGTGAAGGGTCCTATCTGTGACACGGGTGAAGAAAAGATTTCAAGCATCTGAGATCCCCTTTATTCCCCCATCATCAGTCTTTAGCCTCTCAGACCATGATCTTGGGCAAATTTCTTAACCTTCTAGGTAACCCTTCAGTTTCCTCATCTGCCAAGTAGATATCAATGGACCCACGTATGATGGGGACAAAGAGAATCCATTTAGCTGACACATGAGAAATACTTATTATAGGTTCCGGCACGTAGTACGCTCATCAACAAATACTACTTCTTTTCCATTCCCTTTATTTTTCTAGATTCTCATTTTAAAAGAAAAATTCAAAAAATATACCATTGGGGCTTCCCATTCAGGATGTAACTAACACGGGGCACTGGCACTTGCTCTTCCTCCCTCGCTCTGCCCCTTGCGGCCTCGCCGCCCAGTGCCCTTGTGACCGCGAGCAGCGCTAGTGTAGGAATAGCTCCAGACACGGGGCACTTCAGTGGGTGAAAGGCCAGCTCCGACAGACTACAGCCTCCCCAGCTCCAGGATCAGGAAGGGAAATAAACAACGTTGGGCATAAAGCAAAGAGTTGGTTAGGAAAGTCTCCTCTGATTGGCAAAGGAGTCATGACTTTGAACTTGCTAAAAGGGACAATAATCCTAATGTGTGGTGTTAACAACAGACAATTGGTTTTTCGGCTTTAAGGATCCACTCGTGGAAGATTCCAGTATGATTACAGAAGAAAAAGCTGTGTTGTCCACCTTGAATGGGGTTGTATATGCATTAAGAGGGGGGCCTTTGGAGCTAGAGGGCCTGGATTTAAATCCCAGCAGCCCTGTCTCAATGAGGTGCCTACTCAGTAAAAGCCTGGAGGGGGTGTGGTGTGTGCCTATCTGGAGGAACGCATTCCACGCAGTGGTAACAGCCAGTGCGAGGAAACTGAGGCAGGAGTGAGCCTGGTGTGTCTAAGGGACAGACCTGTCCCTCGACAGGGGAAGGCAACAGGCTATGAGGTCGGAGAGTGTGCAGTTGTGGCCATTAAGTGTTAATATCTAAATTCAATAGGGATGAGCGAACGAACCATGTTTTTGGTAAGTCAAGACGCAGCACATGATTTACAGGTGTTCGTGTAGCTACCGGGAGAACTAAAGACGAGAACTGTTCAGAGTGGTTGACTCCTGGAATTTGTACTAGAGGTAATGGCTCATTTTATTATTAAATCTTCTGCACAACAACAACAAACCCATGAGCAAAAAGAGAAAGAGAACATGTGCATTTACTTTTACTTTGATAAAAGGAAAGTGAAATTAAAAACTCTCCAAGCGGAAAAAAAAATGTATTTGTCTGCAACGAAAGTGATCATAACAGAATTTGCATGATTTTATGCCCCTGAAGTAATTCAACAGCAAATATGTCCCAAGCGGACTCTTTACCTTTGAGATTTCGCATTTCCCTGAGAAAGCCTTTCCCTGCTTCCGCTATTTTCCTGGGAAATGGATTGTGCAAGTTAATTTAACACTCCTGCTGGCCTTACTCCATAATTGCCAAGTTTTCTGTCCCAAAACCCTTAGAGTCTCCAGTCTTCCAGAAGCCACAGACTGGGGACTCCGCGCAGTTGAGCCAGACACTCACGAAGAAGAGGATAGAGGAGCTGCCTGGGAGAAGAACAATGAGAGGAAAGGTCTCCGAACGACCCCTGGGCCCACAATGCCTCTGTGAGACTGGAAGAAGAACTCGGCACCTCTGGTTAGGCAGGAGGCATCTTCACACAACCCTGGGAGCACCCAGGAAACCACGGTTGCTTCCAGAAGCTGCTCATCACACGTGTCACTCATGAAATCACATGCCACGGCCATTCTTTCACAGAATCTACAAACAGCAGGTGAGCTGACATGCCAGCAATTAATCAGAAACTTGCTTTTGAGTTCATTAGAAGCCAAGCTAGATTCCCCCTTTTGACTCAGATCTGAAGGTCTGTTTGCCCAACGAGAAAGGGAAAGAAACACAACACTCAGAATCGTGGTTAAAGAAGATCAGAGAGAGGTCTGGTTGGAGGCGGGAAAGCAGGTCGATGCAACGACACTGTGGATGCTCTAGTTCTTAAGTGAGGTGGGGGGTTCACAGGAGCTTCTATTATTATGCTTCATTGTTTAGATGCAGAATGTGTGTTTCGTGGGTGTCTGATATTACTAATACATTTTAAGGAAAAAAAATGTAAGTTGCCCGAGACACATCTATTGCATGACCCGACAATATCATTTCATTTCTTAGTAACACTGTTATATCTCCCTGGTTACTCCTCTTTCAAGTTTTTCCACAAACATCTCAGTGCTTCAGAGAATCCTGTGTAGGTTCTAGGGGAAGAATGGGGATTAGACTCCAACCAACTCAAGTTCAATACCTGTGGCCTCTAAAGCTCCTGAGTTTCAGCTGTTGATTTTTGTTATTGCAGCCACTTCTTCCCCTGTTTCCCTCAATCCTGGGCCTGGCCTTGATTGTGTCAGCAGTGACAGTGTTTTGCAGAAAGCCACCATCGTCCTATCGACCCCAGTTTGGAGAGTACTAGGCACCGTGGTCAGGACTGACCTCGTAGAAATAATCACGGCTGACTCAAGAATGCCACAGCTCCCTTTCTGTGAGCACCCGGGCCCACTCCCACGCTGAGTCCCAGATCTGGCGACCTTCGCAAGGGCTGCCCCGGGACCTCAGTTAGCCCAGCTCAGAGAGGCCGCTGTGGAGGGTCAGCCAGGCGGGCCTGTAGAGACATGACTTGAATGTTCAGAGGATCATCAGTGAAAGTCTTGCTTGAAAGAAGTCAAGCCCATGTCGTGAGGAGCGCTATGAGGTCTTTACTATAATCAAGTAGGCACTGAAATGCAGGCACCCACAGTCCTTGCTGCAGTCTGACTCCAAAGCTGGGCGTCAGCCATCGCTGCCAACCCTTTGGGTGCCTGGGCCTCCACCACCTACAGGTCAAGTCTACGTCCGCCTCCTGAATCCACGCTGGCCCTCAACTTTGCCTTAACCCGCAGAAACGGCAGAAGTCAAAGAGTGGCAGCTCTGGGCCTAACCCGGAAGATGTTTGGTAGCTTCCACTTTTACTGTCTTGAAACCTTGAGCCTCCAGAAAAAGAAAAAGTGGAGAAAATACCTGGAGAGAGAGAGAGAGAGAGAGAGAAAGAGAGAGAGAGAGAGAGAGAGAAAGAGAGAGAGAGAGAGAGAGAGAGACAGACTTGGCTGGGCTGCAGTTCTGGAGGCTAGAAGTCCAAAGTCAAGCAGGGTTGGATTCTCTTGGAGGCTCTGTGGGAGAATCTGTTCCCTGCCTCTCCAGCTTCTCATGGTTGCCAGCAAACTTTGGTCTGTTCCTTGGATCTCCATCTCTGTTGTCACATGGCCTTCTCCCTGTGTGTATTTACGTGTCCTCTTCTCTTCTCCTAAGGACGCCAGTCATGTTGGATCAGGGCCCACTCTCCTGCAGCACGACCTCATCTTACTGAATGACCTCTGAGGTTCTGGGTAAATGTGAGTTTGGGGGAGACAATATTTAACCCAGTACAGAGACCCTCTGAACGTTCCCACCCCAGGCAAGCTTCCAGACCCCTGCAGCTGCATGAGAGCCTCCAGGAGGGAGGAGCGGGACCACCCAAATGACTTTTTCTGTTCTCTGCCCGAATTGCAAAGTCATAAGCCAATGAACTGTTGTTTTTTTAAGCCACTAAATTTTGAGGTGGTTTGTTACCCTGTAGCAGTAACCAAAACCATCCTCCTGAAACACGAGGGAGGTGACTCAACTAATCATCAACTTGAATTATTACTATAATATTGTTAACGTGTAAATAAAATTACTAGGAAAGGGAGGAAAATACTGAGGTTTCTGCAAAAAGCTACTGTAGCTTTCATGAGATGTCCTACACATGATTTCATTAAATTGTTTTTCTTTACCCAAGGGTCTCTGAGAGGTGATTTCCTGTTTAAAGTAAGAAGGAAAAAAGAGGGCGGGGCATCCTAGGCCTCAAAAGGACTGTGAGTTGTTGAGTAGCATGGAAGGAATGTGAAGTGCTCTGAACCAGAGAAGCGAGTTTTGTTTCTCTGGAAGGACAGTGGATTTTATGATATTCAATAGCTCTCGGGAAGAAAAAGGAAGGGAATTGATTGTTACGGTTGACATCCTAGTCAGTAAAGGTTGGAAGGTGAACAGACCAGGGGTGGAAAAAGCGAGAGCTGACCCTGACGGGGTGTTCAGTCATTCAACTCTCATCTCCACAAGTTCAAGTCCCCATCTTCTGAAAGGTTTGCATCAAACCAGATGAAGAACGAGACATGCTGCCAATTTTCCAGCACAACCACTCACAGCTACACAGGATGAGGCTTGGCAAAGCGGGAGTCTCTTGTGACCCCAGAAGTATCCAGGCCTGATACGAAACTGCTGAGTAAGAAAATATAACTCGGGGAAGAAATTCTCCAAAATGAGATGGATCGTGACTGTCGCAGCCTACCAGGCAAACAATTACAAGTCTTCCTCCAGGGACAAGGACAGAGTGGACTCAAATTAAAGTCAAAAGACAGGGGTCCTTTCTACTTCCTAACTATGACTGTAATTCTCATGAGATGGTCCGGTGCCATTTGGCATTTCAGGTTTCTCATTCAGAAAAGGCGGATAATAATACCCTACTTTTTGAAGAAGGTCATTGTGAAAAGCATGAAATTATAAATGTGAAAGCTCTTTGAATGCTTCGAAAGTACATGGCAAAGATAAAGTTTCATTGTTATTCAACATATACTTCAGCACAGTCATGGGAAAAACACTTTTTGCAGGGCCAATTTCAGATAAGGCTGATTAAAAGAAGTCACCGAAGAAGCCTGTGCACCGGCAGTGGCGACAGCAGCCACAGTCTCACGCCCCCGCTGCCCACTTTCAGCCCCGTCCAGGAGCCCCAGGACTTCCTATTGTGACATGCTTCCCCTCGCCCTGCTCGCGTGTACTATTTGCAGTACGTGAGCTGCCAGTGAAAGCCCTTCAGAACTCCACCTTTCTGGAATCTCCACACCAGATCCGCCTGTCAACCCCTATTTACTGACACATCAAATGCAGACCGTTGCCAAGACGAGGCC
The DNA here is from genome assembly GCA_004026545.1 of Mormoops blainvillei. NCBI lineage: Eukaryota > Metazoa > Chordata > Mammalia > Chiroptera > Mormoopidae > Mormoops > Mormoops blainvillei. Next base: position 27,877 of record PVJD01011700.1, on the reverse strand, counting down.
GTGTCTGGAGCACATGTTTTCTCCTTAGGGTCTTGAGTACCAGCCAGTTTGGCATCTTACATGAGGATGAGAACAAAGAAGACTGAACTTATTGTTGTACATGACCATAAAGTCTCTTTACGCTTGGATTTCCAAGCAAATCTAAAAGATGCCAATCGAGTCCTGCTAATGTGAGTGAGACTACTTCCAACAATGATGGCATTCTTTCAAATATCTTCTAGTATTGATAATGTTTTCCCCATTTATAAATAAGTTAAAGGTCGCATCTTCAGTAATTTGCCTAAGACCACAGAGCTGAAATGCCGTAGAACCAGACCATGAACCTCAGGGGTCTGACTCCAGAACTGAAGCTATTACACAATGCCTTGCTTGGAACCCTTATGTAAGAAGAACAGGGCTGATGGTGAAGCTCACGTGTTCCTTCCGAACCTGGCTTGTTGGCAGCGATTCCACCACGTTGGTGAGCGTGCAGGCCGTGGCATGTCTGTTCTTTTGGTGGAAATTTTTATATATATATTCAACGTAAGAACTCATATATATATCAGTTCTCCTCCTCCCACTTTGTGGTAACTAGATTCATACTGTTAGTCCTTCCATAGTCAATCTAATGATTTCTTCAGTGATGGTTACAATGAGTCTAAATTTCTGGTATGACATTCAAGACTCTCCACGATTCCTGTCTCATCTCCCTTCACCCTTCCCCCTTTGCCCAAAGAACTGGGTGAACCACATTAAAAATCACAGCCCGTGCATCCCACATCTCCATATTTTCCTGTGATGGATTTTCGTGCAGAATGATGTTCCCATCTAGGATTAATTCTTGTCAATATTTCAAAAAACTCATTAATAGAAATTAATCAGTTTCCTGGGACCATAACTTCCCATGCTAGCTACAACATTAATTTTCTTGGCTGTTGGCCAAAAATGCTAAGTCAATATGAGAATACTGATTATCTTGTTTGATTATAAGCTTTGATTGCCAGGAATGCATGGCTTTTCCTATCAAACTCAGAAGTAAAGTAAGTCGTGAGAAATGCAAATTCATTCATACTGATAAAAATCTTTTTTGAAAACAACATGGGATTGGGGAGGGGATAGGTCATAAAAGTACATTCTGGTGATAGAATGTTTAGGAACCAACTGGCCTACAGCTGTCTTTATTGTAGCTCACTCTTTCATGCTGAAATCCTTCATGTTTTGGGCAACTCATACAAACACTTCTTCCTCCACGAAATCTTCCCCTATGTTAAGTATCACAGAGAATTAATCTCTCCTCGCTCTTTGGTCCTATGACATGGGGTATATGCTGTTCTTACATACTTGTGCGTTTTCTTGACTCTGAGATGCTATCAACTGGAATCTGCCTCATTAGTCTATATACCACAGGAAAAGAAAGATCACTACCAACTAAACCGTGGTATGCCATCTTGATTTCAACATGTGAAAAAGTAAAAAAAAGAAAAAAATGTGTTACAAGTAGATGGATATAGTATTATGAGTAATTTGCATTTCATTTCCCTTATTTGAATATTAAGAGGGAACTATTACACCTTTTTCATTTCTATTTCCTCAGGACCGTATCCTGTGCCTCACATGTGGTACGTACTTAATGTGTGTGTGTTACACTGAATTGTCAGCTTAGAATTGTCCTGAAAGACTTCCTGAGCTGGGTGACACTAGGTTCTTAGTGAAATTTCAGTCTATTTCTGCTTTTTGCATACATTTATAGATCAGGCTAGTTTATAAATTCAACAAGGAAGCCAGCATGCGATCCTAACAGCTTCTTCACCTACCTATTGGTTACAAGTAAGCATTTTCACTAGAATATTATTTGTTAGATTTCCATTGAGCCTTTTATTCAGATAACTTGGAATGCTGTATAGAGAATTCCACATTTTCAAATCTTGAACTATTTACTTTTTAAAAAGTCTGTTCAGAATGGACATCTCTCGCCTCTGCCCCTCGGAGATACCGTATCTTTGATGAACCAATGGCTGTTTGGTTGGATAGGTGGACAGTGTAGCAGTCAACTCTTCTTTACTAATGCCCATAACAAACTCCAGCAAAACCTCAGCACCGTATAACCATCCATGTTCATTTAGTTCACGTGATTTGGCTGGGTATTCTGCTCACCTGGGCGGGACTTACTCACACATCCAGGAGTCAGCAGGTCTAGGCTGGGCTCAGCTGGGGCTCTGCTCCCCACACCCCTCATCCTCTTCCTGGGACCAGAGGCACGGGGTTCTCATGGCAACCATCAGAGCACACTAGAGCAGCAGAAAGACATTGGGCTTCTTGGACCTCAGTTCAGAACTGCACACTGTCACTTTGGTGGCATTCTACTGGTCAAAGCAAGTACTACATCCAGGCTGTATGTTCCACGGGCACATATGCCCTCCTTCTTTGGAAGAGGGCTGGCAAAGTTATAGGAAGGGGTGAGGAATGGGGGGTCAACGATGCAGTTCTGTCATGCACAGTAATAACAGCATCCCACACGTAAATGCTGCGTATTTTCACAAATATATTCTCATTTAATTTCGCAAGTAGACCAGAAAGGCAGGGCAGGTATAATTATTCCTGCTTTACTGAAGAAAGGGAGAAACTTGGAGAACTTAAGTAACTTATTCAAGGTATACACTGTTAAGAGATTGAAGTGGAACCCAATCAGGATGTTGAAGTATGTTAGACAGACAGACACTGTCAGATAGAATTCAGAGCCACAGTGCAGTGCTCCTTTATGGACTGCCACATCCAGTTCCGCGGTAGGTACGGGTTGGGGTGTTTTCAGTAAAGGGCTGGATCAATTCAGAGGAATAACAATATTGGGCTTTATCTTCAGGAACAACCAACCACACCCAAGGTTTCTGGGAACTGAGCTCTGGCGGGTTTCTAGGCGACAAACATAAACAAGAATCGAGGCTTGTTTTCCTGTAAACACATGCATCTGTGAAGAGAGTGAGCTAAGAACACAAAGAACGATGAGAACCCAAATTGGTAGCAGCACTGAGAAGCAAACAGCAACACACATTGAGAAACTGCTTATGGGTTTTCTGTCTTCAACTGATTGGAAAAACAAACAAACCAGTTTGGAGTGATGAACTGTAACGTGTTGGAAGTAATTGGTTTAGTGAGGAAAGGGCGTTAATTTAGAAATATCGATACTGCTACCCCCCCGGTGGATTAGACAGAGATGAAACATCAGAGCTGCCCAGTGATGTGGGAGTTCACAGCTTCAGTGCCAGCCACGTTTGTCTCACAGCCGTGGCACTCCAAAAAGACTGGCACCTTGCTACCCACTCGCTGCTATTTACATACAGAAGGAGAAAGGCTGGGTCAAGGTCACCTAATGAAAAAGGACTGGGGGTAGAAAACAGGAAACTAATGGACACTCCCAGTGACTTTCCGTAACCCTAACACTGACATGTAGTCAGCTCTGCCACCTCCCCCACCCCACCCAAGGCGAGGGCCCTGTTATTTGATCTGGAGCCATCCTCCACTGTCCTTTCGTTGCTTCATGTCGATTGCAAATTGTCATTTATTCATGTGACTATAATGCGAGTTGCATCCTAGACTGTGAACCTTAGGAGGGGAGAGGAGTGACTTTCTGGCTCACCTTCCATTCCCCAGGACCTAAAACATGCTTGCCACGTAGCAATCACCCACTGGTCAAAGGAGAGCTTGGTTCCACTGGACCAGTTTTTACCACTTCTACCCCCTCCAGCACATTTTCTGTGACCCGAAATGGAGGGCTACAGGAGGGGTCTGTGGGGAGACATGCTCTTGATCAGCTGCCTCATCCCCTTCCAATGGCTTCTCCTTGAGCATAAGACCCTTAACATAACCGATAAAGTCTTGGGTGGTTCTGCCCCTTCCCACCTCTTTCCTGGGTCTTGATTTCTCGCCGCTGACCTCTAGGGGCATCGCCCTTCACGGCTCTTCTTTTGGCTGCCTCAGTGCACTGCCACCCCGCCTGCCCTGGGGCCAGTGCACGCGCGGTCCCCTCTGCCCTGACCTCTGTCTGTGCATGCCCCGTCCCCTCTTTAACAACTCACCTCCCAGCTGCGAGTCAACCATCACCTCAAGGAAGCCTTTCCTGACTCTCCAGGCTAGATCAGGCGTCCCTTCAGCATTTCACAGAGCCGCACACTGCGGCCCCGCTGGCGGCACACACCGCAGCTGCTATTTCTCATTTGTTTGCGTGATCATTTAATTACTATGTTCCTGCTGGACGGTGGGCTCCACGAGGCAGGAACTGTAATGATTGCTCACCATTGAATACCCAGGACTTGGCGCTGTGCTTGGCATTTGGTTAGAGCTCACTAATATGTGGTCGATGAGTCAGTCGACAAAAGAAACACACACACACACACACACACACACACGCACCCCTCCCTCCTCTTTTTCTTAGGGATGAGTACCCAGAGGCAATGGTTCTGATTGTAAGAATAACTTTCTATTGGTTATACCAATAAATTTGAATTCAAGTGACCTAGGTTTTAACCAAGAAACAAGTCCCAACCCACTGTCCATAGTTTCTTTGCTGCTACGTGGCAAGAATTTAACTTGCCACCGGCTACCCCTTAGGAATCCTTTGATTTAAAAAAAGACACAAATATCTTGTCTCCCTAGCCATTGCTTCATTCAAGGTATCACTTATTACTACCAAACCAATCATTTGTGAGCCTTCTCTTTACAACTCAGACATTCATCCGTTTATCACTTGCATTTTAAACACTCTTACCCCCCTCCCCCCGCCCCGCCCCGCGTGTGGCCCCAGCTTGGTTGCAAAGAGCGCTGACCGTGCTTTCAGACAAAACTGTCCCCATACCCTCGTGCTTCATTCCCGCCTTCCTGCTTTGCTCCATTTGTTTCAGGGTTGGAGTTTGACTTTGAAGCCGCTGCTGTGACAGGAAGTGACTGGGGAGAGGGAGAATGAAAAGAGAGAGATGACAGAGTTGGGGGATGAGTGAGAGGGATGTTGCTTATTAAACCCAAGTGGGGGTCAAGGGCTGTTGGATCGGAAATGCGCTTTCAGGGAATATACCAAATTCCCACTCAAACCCCTCCTTCCAGTGTAGAGTGGGGGAATGAGGAAACCCAGGAACGGAGAGAAGGCCTCCCTTTCCAGAAGGCATGACAGTCCCATTATTTACATTACAACCGACACCAACATTTGGTTCCAGGGCCCAGCAGCGTGACATTTGGAGAAGTGGGTACATACTGTCTCCAGAGAGTATGAATGAAATCGAGGAATGAGTTCAGCGACTGCTTATTACAGCTCAATGCATGACCTTTTAATGGAGTGGAATGTTTGTAAATACAAAACTAACTTGGGCTTCTTGGATCCTTTATTCCTGCAACAAATATTCTTCGGCATCCGTTACATGCCATAGGTCTTTCCAGGCCCTGGAAAACCTGCTCTCCCTGCCCTCACAGAGTTTACATTCTCATGGGAGGGGAAACACAACTGAACCGCCAAGCAAGAAAGTATCGGTCAGACTTTAATATGTAAGGAAGTAAGAGGGACAGAGGGTTAGGACACGCAGTGAGTGAGGTTGGAGGACTGGTATTCTGAAAAGCGGCCAGAAAAGCTCTGGTCTATCAGGTAAAGAAGTAAGCCACGGGGCTATGGGAGGGAAGGAGAGGGCGATCCCAGCAGACAGAATAGCAGGTGCCGAGGTCCTGAGACAGGGCATAGCTGGTGCGCTTAAGGAACATCAGAGAAGCTACTGTTGCCCAAGTGGAGTGTAGGAGATACAGTCAGACAGGTAAGAGGGGTCAAATTAAATAGGGCTCTACAGTCTATAACGATGATGGTGGGGTTTGCTCTAGGTGAGATGGGAAGCAACTGAAGGGTTTTGAAAAAGAAGTGACATGGCCCTGACTAGTGTGGCTCTGTTGGCTGGGCATCGTCCTGCAAAGTGAAAGGTTGCTGGTTCAATTCCCAGTCAGGGCACATGCCTGGGTTGCCGGTTCGGTCCCCAGTTGGGGTGCATACGGGAGGCAACCTATGGAGGTTTCTGTCTCCCATCGATGTTTCTCTCCCTCTGTCTCTCCCTTCCCCTCACTCTAAAAATAAAAAATAAATAAATAAAAATCTTAAAAAAACTGATGAGACCTGACTTAAATTTTTAAAGGATCGTACTAGCTGCTGTGACTGGGGCAAAGCCAGGAGCAGGGAGGTCCATTCGATGGGGGGCTCCTGCAGTAATCCAGGCAAGAGGTGATGGGTCTCCGAAGCAGGGCTGTCGTAGAGGAAATGCTAAAGTGTATCGGTTTCCAGGAGCTGCTATAACCAAACTGTCCCACAAATTTGGTGCTTAAAACATTAGAAATTTATTCTCTCTCAGTCCTGCAGGCCAGAGGTCCTAAATCAGTGTCACTGAGGCAAAATCTAGGCACCAGCACTGTCACGTGTCCTGCAGACTTCATTCCGGGGGCTGCTGGCATTCCTTGACTTGTGGCCATGTCACTCCGGCCTTCAAGGCCGGCCAGCACCTTCCAATCTGTCTGTCCCATCTCCACACCCTTTTTCTCTGCGTGTAACAAATCTCCCTCCTCCCGCCTCTTATGAGAATACACATGATTATGCTTACGCCTCACCTCGGTCACCTAGATGGTCTCCCACCTCCAGGTCCTGCTTGTAGCCACGTCTGCCAAGACCCCTCCCTGCCCACTGTTTTTGGCCTTATGAGGTGATAGTCAGAGTCCAGGGATGAAGATGTAAATATCTTCTGTGGGGGGGAGGGGCATTTTCAGCCTACCACAGGAGTAGTAGATTATGGGTTTTTGAAGAAATAATTTATGGGATTTTCTGATAGATTACTTGTTGGGAGGGAGGGAAAGGGATCAAGGGGGATCCTGAGATCTTTGGACTGAGCACCAGGACTCTTCCTCAGAGAAAGATTCCAGAAAGAATAGGTCGGAGAAGGAGATAAGGAGCTCAGTTTTTGGCTATGTTCAGTTTAAAAGCCTATTAAATATCCGAGTGGCGATTTAAGTAGAGAGCTAGACATCCGTCTGAATCAGAGGAGGCTGCAGGGGTTACAAACCTGTGAGTCATCAGAAATTTGCCTGTATTTGTCTAATCACATCCTTTTGACTGTCATAATGGAGCCTTTTGATGAACAAAAGTTCTTCATTTTCATGTAAACCCAAAACATCAATATTTTCCTACATAATTGGTGGGTTTGGTGCCTCTGTTACCTTCTAGAAGCCCTATAGTTTTCCATTTTCCACAATTTACTTGGAATTGATTTTTTAAAATGTGGTGTGAGGTAGGAGTCAAGATGTATTTTTTCCCCTTATGGGTGTCAAATCGCTCCAGCGCCATTTGCATTGAAAACCGCCTTCCCCTCGCCGCTCTGCAGGACCGAGTCTGCACGCATCGAAGGCTCTTCTGCACGTGAGTGTGCTTCTGAATATTCCTCTCCGCTGCTTTATTGCTTTATCTCGTACTAGCATCACAGTTGTTGTGGTTTCCGAGTGGATTTTGCCAACTTCATTTCTCTTCAAAATAGTCTTCACTATTTACTGACCCTTTTTATTTCCACATAAGGTTTAGAATCAGCTTGTCAATTTCCATGAAAACAGCCTGTTAGGGGTTCGATTGGCATTTCACTGAATCCCTAAATTAATTTGGGAAGAATTTCAGTTGTACACATTGTCTCATTACAAATGTTCTCTCTTCCAATCCATGAATACGGTAAATCCTTCCATTTATTTAGATCTTCTTTAAGTTCTTCTAATAATAGGTTTTTTTTTTAATAAAGTAGTTCTTAAAAATTTCTAATAGATTCGTTCCTGATGTTTTGAGTTTCTATTGCAAATGGCAATACTTTAAGTTTCATTCTACCTCCAGCACAATGGCGAACAGAAGCAGCGGAGTCAGTATCAGACATTCTCGTTTTGGTCACAGTCATAGGCAGGATACCTAGAATGTTCCACTGTTAAATATGAGGCTCGCTGTAGGATGCTGGCACTAATCTTTTTCCTCTACTAATTTCCCTTCTCTTCCTCCATTCATTCTCCACCTTCTATAAAGATTTCTCCACTTCTCTTGCGTGTTTTCCTTATCTCTTGTATTCTCTTTGTCTGTGTGCATTTATTCATGTTTAAAATTTCTTTAGCTTAGTTAGGTTCAAGAAGGAACAAAGGTAAACATGTGTCCAACCTGCCATGCCAGATTAGAAGTCCTGCAAGCGTGGACATGAAAAAGGTCCATTTTTAAATTACAGTGTACTTCAGAAACTGTAGGAAAATTCTGCTGTGTTTCCTAAGTTGGCAGTTTCTTATGTAAGTTTTCTTTTCTTAATCTGCATAGATTTGAAAAAATGTGGGAAAGAGAACTGTGTCATACACATAGAATTATAGCTTCCTTAAGTGTTAAAATAATAAAGAAATTTTATTTCATGATAATTGGAGTTTCACCTTGAGGTACCAGAAGCCACCTTTATCTCAAATGCTTTTCTTTAAAGTTAATATCCTGCTTTTCTGCCAAATTCCACTCCCTACCTCCTGCAGGAACCCCTTTAGACATCCCTGAGTAATGACCACCTGACCTTTGCTTAATGAAATACTTTCTACGCTGGGGAGTTTATCCCTTCTCCCATGAGCAGAAACCAGCATTCCTCTGTTTCACACTGAAAGAAGTATCACTTAGGTTGGCATTATACTGACAATAATAGAAGGCCAACTAAACAGTGGCTTCAACAAAGCAGGAGTTTTATCCTTTTTTTTTTTAATACTCATCTGAGGACATGCTTATTGATTTTAGAGAGAGGGGAAGGGAGGGAGAGAGGGAGAAAAACATCGATGTGAGAGAGAAACATCCATCGGTTGCCTCTGGTATGTGCTCCCACAGGGGACCGAACCCACAACCTAGGTGTGTGCCCTGACCAGGAATCAAATCTGTAACCTTTCAGTTTACAATATGATGTCTAACCAACCGAATGACACCAGCCAGGATGACTCTTTTCATATAATAAGGTGTCCCAGGGTAGGCTGTGTCTGGGATGGGTTGGCAGCTCCAGGGTGCCAGCAGTGCCCAGTGTAATTGCAGCTGTCTGCCCCTTCATTCTTAGGCCGTACGTGCACGGCCTTCGGCCCCATGATCGTAGAGGTCTCCTTGCACGCGCCTCCAGGGAGCGCTCCTTCGAGTCAGCCCCTTTATAAAGAGCATGGTCAACAGCCTCACCAGGCCACCAGCTCTTACATCTCCTCGGCCAGGCTACCTCACCGGACCACACCTGACCACCAAGTCTGAAGTCAACGTTTTATCAGACCACCCTGAACAAAGTTGCGGTTCGGTTAGTAAAAAAAGACAACGGTGATGCTGGGTCGGCGGACCAACAGCATCTGCCATGAGAGTTTAGCATCTTTTCCCTTATTTATTCCTTCCCACCTTGAGAGAAGAGCAGTCAGAGGCTCTGGCAAGAGCTCAAACTCAAGAAGCCAACCCTGGACTGTCTGGAATAATGGGCATGGGGGTCGAATCAAGAACGGAGGAATCGCTGAGAACACAGAGAGAAAGCAGGGTTTCCCGGGGAAAGGAAGCTTAATAAAGGCCCCCAGGGGCACCTCCAGCTGGCCTGGTAGAGCTGGCAGGCTGGCGATGGCGGAGATCAAGTTGAAGACCAAACAGACACAGCTGTGGGCTGTGTTAGCCGGCCCTAGGGGATGGCGTATACACTTTCAGGGGAACAATTCCATTTGATCCATACACATGAAGGAAAGTGCTTTCTTCACTTTGTAAGTGCTTGAAATTGTTGTTTTCCTATTCAAGGTTTACACTCACTAGGGCTACCCATGGCCATCAGCCAAAACTTGTACAACCACCACCATCAGTACGCACAGGGACATAGTGTTACTGACCCCCCGACCCGAGGAATTTCATTGTTTGGTGGCCCAGCACAGACTCGTGCCCTGTGCCAGACCTGCGCTAAGCGCACGGTTCGTCATATCATTTATCTTCACGATGACCTTATTATTGCAGTTTTAAAGACAAGAAACCTGGGACTCCGGAGGGAGCAGTCCTTTCTCCAAGGCCTCACGGATTGTCAGTGACAGGGCCAAGGTTCACGTCCATGTCTGACGGTCTGATTTGGAAACCACGTGCTTGTAATAAAAGTCCCTACTTGTTGCCTTGGAGCCAGAAACGCGTGCGCACGGCCCCATGTCAAGGAGCTGCCCCAGGCTGAGAGTTACAAAAGGCACAGTGAAGACCTGAGCCTAGTCTCCTGAGTCCCTTCTTCCCACTTTGACAAAAACGGCGTCTGTGTGACCGATGCCCTGGTGCTCTGCGGCTGCTAAGCCTGTGGTCAGAGATGGGCATCGCTTTCAAATGCTATTCTTTCAAGACATTTCATCAGGCATTTTAAGGTTTTTACTTTTAGATGAACAAAACGAACAGCTTTGTAAGAACTCCCATCTGGTATGTGAAGAGCTAGGGGAACTTAGCAGGACCCAGCTCCTGACACACCTCAGTGTTACAAGTTCGCTGAAAACCGAACACAAGGGAAACTGTCTTTAAATCCATCCTTATAACCTTTTCCCATCCTCTCGGAGGAACCAGTCAGGAGGCCAGTCGCTTGTCATTGCAGTTGTCATCTGTCCCGCAGGGAAGCTTTCTCCGACCGGCTTTCTCAATGAAATGCCCACCGTAGCACATCTGGGAGCCGGCCCCGGCATGACAAGCTAACGGGGACTGCACTAGCCCTCCAGCAGCAAACGGCGGGAACACTGGACAGAGCATATGAAATTATTTTTCAGAAGTGGGGCAAAAGGCAGCCTAAGATAGATGGTGATCCCTAAGAGACGGGCCTCACGATACCCTTTCTGACCTTGGCTCTTTCCAGACTGCGGCTCAGTGGGGAAGCAGAACAGGGCTCAGCGGTCCTGCTGCGCTGAGCAGACAGAAATGGGAAGTTTGGACCACTGATCACTGTCCCACCAAGACCTACATCAAATCCTACATCTGTGAAATCTCCCCTACTCCCTCCGCCTTGTCAGAGTTATCAGTTTCCCTTCTGAGCTGCTGCACACTGGGAGGCAAGGTATCACACATATCACAATAGCCCAATTATATGCTTATCTATCTCTGTCAGTCAGTCAATGTGAGCAGCACGCAGTACGAACTCAGCCTGTCTTTGTGAAAGGAACAAACAAAAGAATTACACTGACTACTCAGATAATCAGGAAGAGTATTCCAGGCTCCAGAGATGTGGATATTAATATGTAAATGACAGGATAAGGATAATGTTATTATACCCTTTTTCAATAGACAATTTAAAAGTAAGCAGGAAAACGGAACACAATGAAACAAAAGGTCTAAGCAGCCAATTCAAACAGACCAAGGATGATCGATTCCAAAGAACTGCACGCATTGAAGCAGTGCCAGCCCTCGAGTTTCGGAAGCAGGTGAAAGTTTCATTATGTGTCTCATTAGTATAGACTCTATGGCTCCAAGAACTAATCAACTACTTTATATGGATATTGGCACAAGAGCAAAGATAAAATGCCAAACCTTTCCCATTGGAGAGGAACCTGCTTTTAAAATGTCTTGGGTAACAGTTGCATAAAGTTTATTACTTCAAATGCCTGTTATTTCTTCAAAATGTACCCAACATGCTTTGCTCACACAGAGACTCTCAATGACCTCCGTAGCTCTGGGTCTGTTACTGCCACTGTCAAAAGACCTTCCGGAATGCATCTGCTCTGGGGACGTGACAGGCACATCTGAAGTTGCCAGAGAAGTAAGGAGATGATACCTTTATCATCACAGACCAGTGCGGAACCACCACTATTGTAAATGTGCCAATCAGTGTGGCCTGAGAAGGACTTTCCCTCAAGGGGCAAGCTTTTAAAAAGATAGTAAGATGATAAATGGTTATTTCTATTTAAATGTACCTTTCCCCCCTGACAGCGCATGTTCCTGTGTCATCACTTAGTCTGTGCTGTCTGGGCTATAGATCCCACTGGACTCCACAACCCACAGGGAGATTCTGCTGACTGGATGGGAAAGTCACTTCTGGCTCTTGTCCCTTCGTCCTAGTTATGGCAATGATGGCCATGGCAACGGTACCTGACAGTTGTCAGGTGCTGCATGCCTTTGTGTCCCTGGTCCTCGTGGGGGAGTCTCTCTCGGCCAGTTGTGACAACAGAGGTTCAAGGCAGCATCGGTCCGACTGAGACAAGCCACTGACCTGATCTTCCTTCTGAGGCATCAGCAACTCTGAAAGAATAAGTCAAACCATCTTAGAACAGGCTTAGGCCAGCCAGACCATCTGCCCTAAAAAGAAACAGAAGAAATTCGAGGATTTAACATAGTTTAGGTAGTAGTAGCTGGCAAAAAAATAGCCTTGACAGATCTTCGGGAATTTTCTGCCTAAAATTTTTAGAAGCAAGTTTATACTCCTTCTTGTCTATGTCATGATTCTAAAGATTTAAACTGAAAAGCATTGTGCAGGAAAGGACAATTCTGAACAACACGCTGCTCTGAAAATCAGCTACATGAAAACATACAAAGTCACTGGAGTAGTCATTGTCCCTTTTATAGCACCTGCCTGATCCTGTTCTCTTCGCTCCTTAGAATATGGAGTGAACAAGGCCAAGGTTTCGGGTTTGCTTCCCAAATAAGGAAGTCACCTTCAGAGGGAGAAAGGAGAAAAGGCTTTGTTGATAGCAACATACCCTGCTCCCAAAACAGCAAGTCCATGTGCTTGTCTTTGGACCAGGAAATGAGCTCTATCATCTCTCCATGTGACAACAGCACAGATATGACACACCTTCGGATGGTCACCAGAGGCAAGGGCCATGCAAAGCTCAGGCACCATAGACAGGGACAAGCCACAGAAGAGGTCACGTGGAAGCTGCCGGTGGCTTGGCCAAGATGGCTTCCACAGGCCTTCTGGGTCTTTGTCTCCCCCCACTGCATTCTCCAGTGTAGTCCCACAGTGTCGACTGGACAGCAAGGGGGCAGTAGGAAAGGAATGTTTTGCTTTTCTGGCGGCTTGAGACCATTTTTCCTTTTTTCTAACCCTTTTTGGTAAATGGATCCAGAGAACCCTTGGGACTCAACCACCCTCTTGTTTCTCCTCATACTCTCACTAACTTGTCTGCCCACCAGCCAAGCCCAAGAAGAAGGTGCTTGGAAAGCCAGGGTCGGCTCGCTAACCGTTTCAGATTCCTCAGTCCAACCTCAGGTGGGCACACAATGGCTCAGCGAAGGGGGACAGAGAGGAAGGGAGGATGGAAGGATGGTCAAGGAGATAAAGTGCAGGAAAGGAAGTGTCATTTCTCAAAGGACGATGCGTGTGTTCTGTTGACAGCCAGTTGAACTGGCTCCGTCTGAAAGAGAGGAATGCAATGAGGTGGAAAATGGGGAGTTAGCCCTGGTGGCTGCTACAACCCTGGATATTATCAAGAGCAAGTCCAGAGCTTCAAAGTGCCAGTCACAGAAGCTGGGAGGTGAGGGAGGGAGGGGTAACAAGGGATGGGAAGACAGCAGAGCCCTTTGCAGGAAAGGTCCTGACGGGTGTTTAATTAAACATCTAACACAATGACAGTGGAGTTCACTGCACTGGGCCGAACTCATGAAGCCAGAGCCAAGCCTCAGCAGCTTGGTGTCCGAGTTGGCCATCCCCTGGAGGAGCAGGTCCACCAGATTAAGGGGACCCGTGAACCTCCAGTCACACAAGCTCTCAAATGCAGGGCCCCAGGGGATGGCTATCAGGCTCTCGCCTCATTATGCTTCCATCTCTGGCCCCAGTGAGCTCGGTCAGCCTCTGAGGTCCTGGACAGCAGCTCTGCTATCAGATGGGCACGTGAGAAAAGCTAATAAAGCGCAATGTCAGTTAAAATTATGCAAGACTCGTGGCTTAATCAGGGAAGGCTTCACTCCGGGCTCTGGGACTGTCCCTGTGGTGGTAGGTCTCATTTATGCCAAGTCGGGACCGAGACAGAGTGGACGTGGGTGGGGGCTCCTGTGGAAGTCCTCTCCCAAATTCCGCATCCAGCCGCAAGGCCCTCAAGGCAACATTTAAAGGACTAGACTCGACACAAGCTTTCGGCTTTCTCATTTCCATCCAGTTCTGACACATAAATACCAAGAATATTCAAGGGAAAAAGAAAGCCTGAGGATCTCTTTACTACTTCCAAAAAAACACGGCAGGAATGTTTCGGAAAAGCCAAAGTACCAGCAGCCTTGGCATTAAAGCGTAATTAACTTTACCTTCGGGATCACGTGCTGATACTTGCTGGGTCACAGAGCACGGTGGACGATGGTACTCAGACTCGTGACCTAGTAAGTCATGGGTTAGCCACGCAGTCAGAAACGTCAGTGATGGTTCTGTTAAAATTTCCCTCCCCAAATGGATGCCTCCTAGAACTGTCATACCAAATGATCACAAATGGGGTCTTTAAAACAATGGAAGTCTAGCCTCTCACAGTGCTGGAGGGCAGAAGTCCTACATCAAGGTGTTAGTGGGTCCATGCTCCCTCCCAAGCTCTGGGGGGGCGGGTCCTTCTGGTCGCCTCCGGTTTCCGGAGGCTCCAGGTTTCTTGGCGTGTGGCTACACCACTCTGTCCCTGCCTCTCTCGTCACATGGCCTTCTCCTCCTCCCGTCTCTTCTAAGGACACTTGTCATTGAATTTACAGCCCACCTGGATAATCCAGGACAATCTCATGTCAAGATCTTTAACTTAATTATATCTGCAATGACCCTTTTTCCAAATAAGGTTACATTCACAGGTTCTGGGGTAAGGACGTGGACACATCTTTTGGAGGTCACAGTTCAATCCACTATACTAAGTGTTCTCTGGGCTTCTAGGTCTTTATAAAACTTCAAGTGTTTAAAAATAGACAGCTAATATTCACATCCTTCCTTTGAAAAGTGAGGAAACTTCTCTTTCTGCTCTACCTACCATTTGGAAGACAGCTGACACAGGCCTCACGGTGAAATGTTCAGGATTTGGTGTCAGCATGCCCTATGCCATTTGCACACATTTAGGCAGCTTCAGAAGCACGTTTCCCGCATCATACTATTTATACCGGTTATCCGCACACAGCTGAAGAGTCTAGTGTTCACATCGGCTGCTCAGGTACAGTGACTACACTTCCAGAAGCAAAAATCTACAAATGAGTTTATGCAGATTTCAGAATAGAATGTTTAGGGGGGAAGTACCCATGTTTAAAAAGAAAACATCTCATACTAGTGGTGGGATCTTGGGCAAGTTATTTATAATTATTCCGTGATTCAGTTTTCCTATCTGTAAAATGGCATTCACAGGTTTGCTAGGAGGATTACATAGGTTAGTATTTGTAAAGCATTTAGAACAATGCCTGGCACATCAGGAGGGCTATGAGTTTTATCACAAATTTTTTAAAACCAGAATGAGAAATTGCAGTAAACATTGAAGCGATACGTTTACACACACGTTCAAAGCGTGCACATTAATTAAAGGTCTTGGGGGCAAGTAACAGAGATGCAGACAGAATTTTTTTTTTAGGAAATGAATCACTTGTGGAATAACTAGGAAGGGTTACAAATAAGTGGGAAGAAAACAAGGGAAAACGGGCAACAGAGGAGGTAGCCAAGGGACCTGCAGGGAACATTGCCGAACCATTCTGTCCCACCGATTCTAATTTAAAAAGTATACAATGAACATTTTAAATGAAGCTGTGGACTTGTTATTGTCCCTGTGTTCTTAGCAATACCAGTAAAATGAATCTTCTTTTTATTGGTTAAGTATGTAACGGAAGGGGACCAGCATATACCAATTTAACTTAGTCATCAACAGCCCCCTAAATCTCAGAAACTTTCTGTTCTAGCTTGGAAATCTTGCCAAGAACTCAGACTGGCCTGGCTTGGGTCACATGTGCACCCCCAAACTAGTCAGCAGTGGTGAGGGAACCATGATACCCCAGTGGGCGCCCATCAGAGACACAGCATGGGCACTGCAGAAGAACGGACGCCTGGCAGACGACGGCCCAGCAGAGCACGACGCTCCCACTGTCCCAGCACTGAACTCAGGACCTGATGGGCACTGCTTCATGAAGACAAAGACAGTCACGTACGGACCGGCTCTAATGTGGCTGAGAAGGAGGAGCGACACAAGGGAGAGAAAGTGGGGAGAGAGAAAGGAGTAAAACAGTAAAATCCAACTAGGAATCACCGTCTATAGCGGTGAACCATGAGAAAACACGGCGGTATTTGTTGTGAATTTATTTTTCTGGTAAAGGATGTAAAATTTAAGGTATAAAGACTGAGTCTGAAGTCTAACGGGGCTGTGGCTACTATGTGCTGACTGGGATGACCACCTGGTAGCATCAAGGGTTCCCGCAGAACCGTCCAGATGATAAAAGGCATCATTTATATGGAGGCAGGAAAATTGCTAGTGCATTTTCAAGTTTTCCCATATTAGGGGTAAAAATGAAAATGGTTTTACAGTTCTCAGGAAAACGAGACTCAATTAAGTATACAACAACCTCTTTCTGTGTGACAAATTGAGGATGTAAGTGCAAAAGTACACGAGGGCATTTCTGAAGTATGTTCACCTGTCAGAAGGGAGACTTTGAGGGACGTTCTGCAGTCAGGCCAGTGGACGTTTTTGGCATACTGCTAAAGCCCTCCCTTCACAAAGCCTGTACCAAGTTGGACCCCTAAATGCTGCAATAAATACCCCTGTTTCACTTTGACAAGGTGTTGCTCAAATATATTTGATCAGGAAACGCTTTTCATTATGACAACTATCTGGCGCATTACAGACAGGCTGCAGTTAGTTCCCTAAGCCCTTAGGGTTTCCTCCAAGATTTATTCACAGTCCATGTGGCATAACAAGGCGTTTTTGTTTTCCTAACTTGATAGGCCTGCTTTAATTCTTACAGCAACTGCTATTTTAAACAATGTGATTCAGTGAATGTGCTAAGTCTTCTTTTGGAAATCTGGTATTCATAGAATGAAAAAGTAAATGTCTTAAACCGAAATGTTTTACTTAAATCTTCTTTATTTTTTTCTGTTATTCAGTACAAAGACAAGCATTTGAAAGCACTTTTAAGATGTCTGATAAGCTGAGCAATGGAAAAGGCCCACCGAGCCGCCTCAGGTGACCCAGAGGGGTCTGGGAGGGGCCTCAGGTGACCCAGAGGGGTCCGGGAGGGGCGGCAAGGAGAGCCTGGGCTGCTGTCGCTGAACACGGCTTTTTAAACTCACACGGACTTAAAACAACATTTGACAAGCAAAATAAGGATAAAGCACTGAGCACCTTTTACAGTGTTGTAATAAAATATTCCATTCTTCTGGGTGAAAATCTGGGAAACAATGAAACGCAAAACCGGTGGAAAAGGAGTTAAGTAAGTGTTCATACAGTCAGTTACCTCTGCCTTGTGGAAAAAAAACTGATCAAAAATCCTTTGAGGCAACGAGCATGTTCATGGGTTCTCTGCTGACGTCACTGCCTGCCGCGGCAGCTTCTTTGCTGTCCACCTAGGGTTTTTTTTGTTGTTGTTGTCCTTTTCTTTTTCTCCAGGTGAAGGGTGAAGGGTAAGTGGTTGGAATTCCCTACATGGACATTTGGGAAAATACTGTCTGAAAATACCATTGACATTCCTCAAAATAGCAACATACATTTTTCAAACTGTCAATAAGACTAAAGGAATTGTGAATCTTTTCAATGGATAGAAAACTTTGTACAGCTTAATTGACCTACGGCTGGTCCTTTAGAAGAGTTAATCCTTCCCATGATAATGTTCTAAATTAAGCCATGGGGTTGGAGCTGGGTTAAGACTAAGAATCCCAAGCATTCTGTCTATAAAATTATCATACACTTATGAAAATGATATATATTTTGACTAGAATTATTGTAATATCACTGCATAAATCTCGAGAAACTCAGAAAAGGTCAAAGATTAAGATTACTAAATTTCATTCCCCTCTCCCAAAGAACAATAGCATAGGTGTATTTATAATATTTTTGAGTAAAATTGTTTTATAGCTTATATTTTGAGGAATATTCTAATGTCATCTTCTCCTTTCTTTTCCTTCTTTAGATATAGATGATTCCAAATTATGTCATTATCAAATAATGATAATTTTATCATTTTGACCTTTTTAAAGGCTAATTTTTTCTTACCTTACTATATCACCTGGAATTTCCTGTCCACCTAAGTTTTATATCATGAACTATGCATGAGGTCTTACACTGACATCAAATACGTCTTTTTTTTATACTATAATGCTTTTGCTGGTACACCACAAAGTTCTATCACAAGTGAATTATAATTATACTTCATCATAAATAGAAATTAAGAAAGTCCATACTGCCAAACTGATTTTTCAGTCTTCTAAGTTGTATTTGTTGCAGGGTAAAAGGGGAGAAAATGGGGGATATCTGTAATAGTGTCAACAATAAATACATGAATAAATAAAAATAAAATAAAATAAATTGTATTTGTTCACTACCCTGACAATCTGAAAAATTTAGTCATTTTTAGAGGGCTTCCTCATCATTAATGTGACTTAGAAATGCAATAACTTAATTCTAAAGCAATTATGTTTTTAAAATGGGACTCAGACCAGTAAAGCTTAGTATCAGTCAAACTCTTTGGGCATGCCATGGGCAGAAGGCCAATTTTACAGGGACATGTAAAGGTCGCTTGATGAAACAGCCAAATAAAAATTACTCTCAAAATATTTTGTCCATAAGAATCAGTTTACAAATAGAAATTTAAATTTAATTAGAGGACTTAGGCCTTTGGGCTAGAATCTCACAACCAGGAAGAGAAGCAATTTTAACACTGACTCTTACAGTATCGTCAAAAAGTTTAACCATTGACTTAACCCTCTCATGGGGCGCTCTCCCTCACGGGAGAACGCCTGCACCTTTCTTGACTCTTCTTTTTCCCTCGGGCGTGTTACCTTTGCCTTCAACTCTCCTAACCTCCAAAGGTCCCTCTTTCGCTCCTGTAACTTGTTTCTTGAGTCCACGCAGCCCAGGTGGCTCACCTGTACTATATCTGAAACTTTCGAAATAAACTTTGTCTTATAAAAAAATTAAAAATCAAGAGCTCTGTAAAAACAATGCATAATAAAAACTATGGGGTTAACAGAAACTGAATCTACAATTAAAAATGAACCCTTCTAATTATTTTGCTCCTGGACAAGACGACAAACATTTTTTACTTTTCTATTTCCAGAAATTCCATGAGAATCCAGAAGTCAAAAAAGAAAAGTGAAGGTCAAACCTGCATTTAGGTGGCTGGCTATGAAAGCCCTCGAAACAGCACTAAGATACCTGACATAATATTGTTACATCCTGAAGAAAAATGACAAACGCCTGCAAACATTTTTTTTCTATAGAAGCTTTAGTAAATTTGAATAACACATCCTGATGGTCTTTCCAGTGTTACTGTTTAGTAGTTCGAACTATCTGCAAAACCAGTTCTGAGACTTGGTAAGTATTTACGGTGCCACTGGGGGATTTCCTTCAAGTTCAGCAGTCATGTTGACTTTGGATGTGATCAGGAATGCCCCCAGAAGTGCTTCTCCTCTACGCATATGGGAAGTAGTACAGTTGGGGACCAGACTGTTACCATTGCTTGGAAACGTCAGGAAGAAGAGCTACCAGTCCAACGGAAGAAATGAAAATGGAGAGAGTTTTCCCACAGACATAATCACTACCGGACGCACGCCGAACCTAAAGAAAACAGAAGCTCCTTTATTCCGGATGACCTGTAAGTTCAGAATTCCACGTGAAATTTTCTACATAGGAGCAGAACATGCCACACATCGACACCCGTCTTCTTGCTGAATCTTTGATGAGCTTTCAGCTGAAAAGGACGACGAGAGGCAGGACCCAGGTGCTGCAGGGCGGCTTCCGCATCCTCATACGAGGTGGCTTTTGGGTCTGCCCCACAGTCTGAGTGTCCTGGTCGTGAGCAGCTGGGCCAGGCCGTTGAGAAACATGAGAACGGTGGTCATAAACATGACAATCACGTAGTGGCTGATGCTGTGAAGGAGACAGAGGGGTTACGGGCAGAGAGGACGCACAAGGGGGCAAGCCTGAGATTCCTCTGCATGTGCTAATACGCAGAATTACAAAGGATGACAATGATTTTGAAAGAGACATCAAAATGTTAAAAAACAAATTTGTTAAAGAAATAGTGATGAATGTAAGTAACAACTGCAGTATGTTACAAAAATGTCTGACTGGTATTAGCAGTGGTTGTGTCTTTGTTACCAATAGGACTGAACTTCAAAATCTAGCTTTTCAAGAAACAAAGATAATGTTCTCTGATTCTTGGACCCCCTGAGTCAAATCCACAGACTCAACATGTCCACAAGTGAAGTATTCTGATATTTCAGAGCATGCCATTCCACACACTGATGTAAGTTAGAAGTACTTTCACAGAATTACCAGCCTCAACAAAGAGAATGTTGCTCAAACTCAAATTCAGCGAAGTCAAAGCTTTAGTCAACGAATCTAAAGGAAGGGGGAAAAAAAGAAGAGCCCGCGTCTCTTCATTAATCTTAGAGACAAAGAGACTGTCTCCCAGACTTTAGGAAGAAGACAGAATACTAATGAATACTCTAAAAATTACCCAGTCCCTTTTCTCGTCTACCAGCAATAGTCAATGTTCAGTTTGTCTTTTTAAACACAGAAATTGTACTGTCTGCACACAACATGGTTTGCTGATAAATGCAGAAGTATGGGAAGAAATTTGGGATATAGATCTGACAAACATGCAACAAAGCAGAGGCTCCCTGCACTGATACTAGTGCAGATTGGCACATTATTTATTTACAGTGCCTACCGGAGTTACATTTAACTGTCTACCTTTATGATAGATTCACATGCTTTACATCCTTCCGCAAAGGAGGGAGAATGAATTAGCAGGCCTGAAACCAGGCTGGCTGGCTGTAGGGGGGCCACACTGTCTTCCCTGTCCTTGCCTCCACTCCCAGCAAACAGTAGTCCTCAGGATGCTGGTGACAGAAGCCCCTCCCCAGGAATGGCTCCCAGGACAGGCCCCGGGGGATGTGTCTTCCCACGGTTGGCAGGGTGATTGTTGGGTGCGTGTAAAACAGGCCAACTACCTAGCGGAACTGGGATATTAAGGGAAAAAGAGAAAGGAGGCTGGCAGGTCTCCCTCCCTCCTTTTCAATAAATACAATCCAAATGTCAACTGCTGGCCCAGGCCAAACCAAGCCAGGCTCTGTGTGCCGTTAGGTAGTGGCCCGGAGGCAAGGCCCTCCACCCCCCCACATCCCGGGCCAGGGAAGAAGGGCCTCCTACTCTGAGCTGGTTTTATTTTTACTTTTTGTTATTATTCCACACAGCCTTTAAGCAAGAGCCTCTCACTAGAAAGTGCTGTGGTCTGGTAGGACGGTCTTTGGAAAGGCCCCGGTTAGGACACTTAACTGGGATGGTTCTCTAGGTACATCTGATATAGTAGATCTGAAGGAGAAAAGAAGAGTTGGCTAATGGAAAAACAGAAATTAGAACTAGTTATGTTAGAAATCAGGGCCTAGTCTAGGGCAGGCTTCTGGCCTAAAAAGAAACAGTAAAATCAGATCCTTAATTGTTAAACAAATATTAACATTAAGTAAGATTTTTGAAACTTTTCTTTTCACTATAAAAGTAATATGACAGGATACTGGACTTGTGACCTCTGCTCTGAACTGCCAGGTCCAGAGACGGGGTGACGATCTGTCTTTCTTCCCCCGCTGCGACTCCAAGGTCCAATGTAAGGCCTGCTGGGCCTTCAAATAATATTTGTTAAGTGAACTATTAAAGGGAGTAAGGTATAATGAAAAGAAAACAGAAAAACTTGTTTTACATTATCCTGGCAGATTAAATCTGGACTAAAATCAGACTTTCCTAAAATAGAAATCATAAACATATAATCAAAATTAAATGTTAAAATACAATCCCAAAATGTTTAAAGAGACTAAGAGTCTCTACCAACAGGAAGGAAAACTAGCCCTACAAGACACTAAGGCATGAAGATGAGTGTCACGCTGGCATTAGAAGTGACAGCCGGAACCGTGGAAGAGAACAGAAGGCCCTGGCCACACAGAGATAAAGAGGTCACCACAGAAGGCCCACCGTTCGGGCGAGGCACAGGGGCTCACTTCCCGCTCGGGCACAGTGCGTCAGCCCTGACCACACACCCGTGCATTACTGTTCTCAGTCTCCCAGTCAAAGCACTTAATACCCTGTCTTCTCCAAGTTCTGTCACCTTCCTCCCCTCTAGAGAGGGGACTTATTTTATTGAGAAAATACTGAGATAGCAAAGAGAGAACCTCTTACCCCACGCCTACTAACGCACCCACATCTGTGTCCGGATTTCCTCCAGCACGTGACCCTGTCTCACACAAACCCCTCCCCTTCTGTTTTGGGTCCCACTCCAACTTTCCTACTCAGGGCTTTCCTTCTACAACTATCTCCTCCCTCTCTAAAGCGAGCATCTCTTCCTCTCTTCCACCACACGGATGTGTCATTTCTCTCATCCCATAACCAAAAAACTTTCCCAAGATCCCATGGTACCAGCCTAATGCAAGGCATTTTAAATCTGGTATGTTCAAACCCAGCTCTTAATCTCCCATACCTTCTTTCACCCTAGAACATTCTCCATCTCTGGAAATGGTTTTACCATTCACTTGGCTACTCAAGATAAAAAACCTGGAGTTATCCTTGCTTATTTTCGCCTCCCAGCACATCCAATCCATCAATGAGTCCTAGTCACATCTTCGTCAGAATATTTTCACATCTAGCCTCTTGTTGCCATTTTGAATGGTGCCCCAGTCCAAGCTGCCATCACCTCTAACCCAGACACAGCAATAGCCTCTTAGCCAACCTTCCTGTCCTCTCTCTTGGTCCCTGAGATGTAATCCCCACACTAGGGTTGGGGTGTGATTTCGAAATGCACAGCATACCACATACTTCCCTGCTCAAGAGTCTAATACGTTGCCTTACACTTGGAACAAACTCCCGATCCCTTACGATGACTTTCAAGGCCATAAGTGACATCAACAGTCTGTCTTTCTGAACTCCCTACCATGCTTTCCCCCACACCACTCTAGTCGCTATAACTCTATGTTTTCAAAAGTATTTAATGACGTGGGAGAAATGGTTATTACAGAAAGCCAACTTAAAAAAGCCCCAGAACCCAAAACTTTGCACCGTGCATGCCTGCACGTAAGCTCAAGTTAGAAGGATGCACATCGACACGCTGAACAGAGGTTCTGAGACACTGATTTATGGGTGGCTTCTTACTTTTTTCTCTATGCTTTCAATATTTTCTGTAATAAGCTTGTGGCACATTTCTACGTATGTGCTGTTTACAAATTATGGTAGGTTTTGTCATAGAGCTCTTAGGCTGTGTTCATAAATATTCGACTCTATCCTGTTTCTGTTTCTCACAGGATAGTTCAAAATCTATACCGGTCCCTGAGATCAAAATCCTTCATCCGCTAAGCTGGACTCATGGTCACAACTTCATATTCTAAGAAGATTTACTCCCCAACCCAGGGGCCGATGTCTGGAGTCAGAGGTGTGGTGAGTAAGTGAGGGAGTGCAAACGGCCCAGGCTAGGGCCTTGAGGATCAAACCCAGGGAAGCCACCTGACCTGGTTTCATGGGAAAGGCCAGGCCAGGAGATCGGGGGCCAGGTAGATGAGGCAAAGCCAGGAGGACTGTAAAAGGTCACGCTACAGAAAGAAACAAAATGTGGCAGACCCACACACTGGAATGCTGTTCAGCAGTGAAAAGGAAGAGGGCACTGACAGACGCTACATTAAAAATAAATCCCCAAACTCGTTACACTAAGGGAAGAAGCAGCCACACGCAAAGGACTACATACTGTATGGCTGATTTTACTGAAGTGTCTAGAACACTCAAGTCTATAGAGACAGGAAGCAGACTGGTGGTCACCTGAGGCTGGGTGTGACAGTGGGGACAAGCTGTAATCCGGCACGGGGGAGTTTTTTGGGGGGATGGAAATGCTCAAACACTAGGTTTCACAACTCCAAAAATTTGCTGAAAATCACTGAATTGATTTTTAAAAATCACCTAAATCATTTATAACCTTAAAATGGATGAATTTTGAAAGATAAATTATACCTCGATAAAGCTTTAAAAAAAACAATTACATTCTAGCAGATTTTTGTTGTTAAATTTGACATTGCTTTTAGGCCTTTTACCACTTTTACTATTTTAACTTATTTCAAAATATTAAATATGATGATCTCTAACAAATTAAGTTTTATAGAACCAGTACATGACGCACCCTCAAATTCGGCGAGAGCCTATTTTTAAAAGACGCAGCTCCCTCATCTCCCTACAATGGCTGCAGCGACTGATGCTGGGCTCATTTAAGTGAACGCTGTCGGCAGGCACGGTTGTAAAGCTCATCACCTTCCTGCAACCAAGCCATAAGGCATTCAGCTCGTCAGGGTTCCCATCAGTCAAGTCTGCTGTCATCTCAGCACGGCAGAATTAAAGGAACACCAAATTCCAACCTGAAATGAGTTCAGCGCTTCCCACTCTCCCCCCATGACTACTGGACACCATGTAAATCAGTAATTCTCAAGGTGTCCCTGTGTGATGGTAGAGAGACGGGGTCGGGGTGTGGAGGGGCATACGGAGTCACCAGGCCGGCCTTTGCGGCCTGTACAACGTGAAAGAAGGCTGACTGTGTTGCCCCCAGCCAGGGTACTGGGCAGCAGAAGCAGGTGGTATCTGTCAGATGTACTGGGGAAGAAAATGTTGAGAATCACTGATTTTAATAAAGCTTAGTAGTCACCGTCAGAGTACAGATATTTTATGGTACTTAGTAATTATGTTTAGGAGGGTATTAACATATTACTGAGCACAATCATAAGTTTTCATTATATCTAAAGAGAAAAGATATTTTAGCTGTCATTTGTATTTTAATAAGGTATAACAATAGTGCATGTAAAAAACAGTTAAGTCCAAATCAGCACTGCTATCAATCAAGCTGCAGCCCACCTATCGGATACACTGAGAACATAAATTCAAATGTTTTTATAGTTACAAAATTTACCTCAGACTTTTTTTTTCTAGTTTAAAAAATGCACTTCTCTCAGTCTGCCATATAAAAGGCACTACTCTGTAAAGTTTATGACCTGCTATGAATGAAGATAGTGGAAAGATCAAAAGAAAAAAAGTACTCAATTATAGCTCTGTCAGCCCAAAGCAGTTTTATGGCCTGGGCAGGACATGTTTCACACGGCTGTTAAAGGACGACCTGGAGCACACGCTTCTCCAGAGAAGACTGAACTTGCACCCCCATCTCAGCTGGTCATACTGAGTGCAGCTCCCCCTCAGGAGTCTCAGTTTCATTCTGGTGAAACCTGCTCTGAAGACGCATTTGAAGTCCATTGGACCATACCCATAAACATTTACACTGCCTCATACTGCCCAGTACTGTAGTCTTTATCTGTAAAAAAAAACAACTACTATTTATTAACCTGAAACTAATAGCTGAGGAATCTCTGAAATCTATTTTGAACACCCACTGCAGCCACCATGCTGACACTACGAATGTTCTAGACACGTGCCAGACCACGTTCATGGGGTAGGCTAGCTCCCATTCCTCTCCCAAATTCTGGGACACATTCTCACCATTTCTGTATTTCAAAAGCGATACATTCGTAAGGACAACAGGATAGCATTCCATTGCTGGGAACAGTAGGCATGAAATGGCTGACATTAGGATCTATGTTACTAACACACAGGAGTTGAGAGATAAAGTTGGTCACAAAGGGAGAGAATTCAGCAGCCCAGTTCAGGTAACCCCAGCTCCCACAGAGGGAACACACCCTGCCTCCCCACGAGGGGAACATGCCCCAGCTCCCCATGGGGGTAAGGTGCCCCAGCTCCCCACGGAGGGAACACTGCCAGCAAGTTTGACAATATCAGCCACATGACAAGATGCGCCCCAGTTTTTCAAACACACATCTACACAGGAGTACTTAAGATACCAAAACTTAAAAGCAACACTCTCACAAATAAAAAGCAGGAAAAAGTACAATAATGTTTTAATATGGAACTTCTGGCCAAGACGGAGGTGTAGGTAGATGCACTTTGCCTCCTCACATAACCAAAAGACAGACAACAACAAATTTAAAAACAAAGAACAACCAGAACTGCCAGAAAATCAAACTGTATGGAAGTCCAACAACCAAGGAGTTAAAAGACATTCATCCAGATCGGTAGGAGGGGTGGAGACGGGCAGCCCAGGGGGAGGGGGCGCAGCAAGGCGGCGGCTGGAGGACCAGGCGGGCAAGAGGGCAGCTGGCGGTCCCACATTTGCATGCGGATAAACTGGGAGGAACAACAGGGGAGTGAGACACCGTGTAACCCAGGGTTCCAGCGGAGGGAAATAAAGCCTCAAAACCTTTGGCTATAAAAATCTGTGGGGGTTGCGACAGCAGGAGAAACTCCCAGACGCATGGGAGAGTTCGTTGGAGAGACCACCAGGGTTTTAGAACATATACAAATCCTCCCACCCAGAAATCAGCACCAGAAGAGCCCAATTCATTTGTGGGAAGCAGGGGAAGTGACTGAGAGCCTGCCAAGAGCCAAGCAAGGGGCACTGTTCCCTCTCGGACCCCTCCCCGACATACAGCACCAGAAGGCAGTGATGAGGGTTGCCCTGTCCTGGCGAACACCTAAGGTTCCACTCCTTACAACATAATAGGTGCGTTGAGACACAAAAAAATATGGCCAAAACGAAAGAATAAATCAAAGCTCCAAAAACAGAACTAAGCAATGAAAAGACAGCCAACCTATCAGATGCAGAGCTCAAAACAGTGGTAATCTGGATGCTCACAGAAATGGTTGAGTGAAGTGAAATAAAGCAAAATATACAGGGAACCAACAGGGAAGGGTAGGAAACCAGGACTCAAAACAACGATTTGGAGTAGAAGGAAGAAATAAACATTCAACCAGAACAGAATGAAGAAACAAGAATTCAAAAACATGAGGAGAGGCTGAGGAACCTCCACGACAACTTTAAAAACTCCAACATCCGAATCACAGGGGCGCCAGAAGGAGAAGAGGAAGAGCAAGAAATTGAAAACTTACTTGAAAAAATAACGAAGGAGAACTTCCCCAATCTGGCAAAAGAAATAGACTCCTAGGAAGTCCAGAAAGCTCAGAGGGTCCCAAAGAAGTTGGACCCAAGGAAGCACACACCAAGACACATCATCATCACATTACCCAAGATTAAAGATACAGAGAGAATCTTAAAAGCTGCAAGAGAAAAGGAATCAGTGACCTACAAAGGAGTTCCCATAAAACTACCAGCTGATTTCTCAAAAGAAACCTTACAGGCAAGAAGGAGCTGGAAAGAAGTATTCAAAGTCATGAAAGGCAAGGACTTATATCCAAGATTACTTTATCTGGCAAAGCTATCATTTAGAATGGAAGGGTAGATAAAGTGCTTCCCAGATAAGGTCAAGTTAAGGGAGTTCATCATCACCAAGCCCATATTATATGAAATGTTAGAGGGACTTACCTAAGAAAAAGAAGATGATCAAAACTATGAACAGTAAAATGACAATAAACTCACAACTATCAAGAACTGAACCTAAAAACAAAAACTAAGCCAACAACTAAAACAGGAACTGAATCACAGAAATGGAGATCACATGGAGGGTTATCAGCGTGGAGGGGTAGGTGGGAGAACTGGGGTGGAGGGGGCGGGGAAGGTACAGGGAATAAGAAGCATCAATGGCAGGTACAAAATAGACAGGGGGAGGTTAAGAATAGTACAGGAAAAGGAGAAGCCAAAGAACTGATATGTACGACCCACGGACATGAACTAAGGGGGGGAATGCTGGTGGGAAGGGGG
>PVJD01011699.1:0-44537 GCA_004026545.1 Mormoops blainvillei | reverse complement strand
ATGGTCAGGGTGGCTCTAGTGTTTGTCATTAAATATCAATTTTCAAGTCATGATATTTCTCAAATTATAAATGTAATTTATTGTTTTTGCTTTCTTTAATTCTATTGTGTTCTATATTAGTCACATCAACTCCATGGGTCAAAGTCTTTTCTCAGAGAATGTCCCAAAGCCAGTCCTGAATTCAACAGACTGATCCATTGAAACAGTTCTGAAAGCGGTTGCGGCTTGTTAGTTTGTGTGGTGATCGTTTCACTGTTCACCAGTATGCCAGTTCTCTTCCTTTCACCCCTTTAATTAAGCTAAGTCATGTGAGTTGCTTTGGTTATAGAAATGTGAGCAAATTTGATGTGTGTTCCTTCCAGGAGTGAGAATTCAATGCTGCAGCATGGTTTAGCATGATGCTTTCTTTTGGCCACAAAAATGTTTTTGATGGTGAAAGTTCTGAGAGACTGTCTGGGTCTCTGAGGGGGGACAATGCATAGAGTATATAGAATGGACAGAGAGATGGACATTAGAATAAGTGATAAAATAGCAATAACCTTGCTGTTTTGTATTAGTCAGCTTTTGTGAGATAAGGCTGCAGGAACAGAGACCTCAAAATTATAGTAGTTTACAATAACACATGCTTATCTCTCTCTTCATGTCGCATGATGGCTACGGGTCAGCCACTGCTATGATTCTCTATTCTATATATATTCTCTATCCCAGGATGCAGACTTAGAAAGCGGGCCCTGTCTTGAACAAATGCTAAGGAGAAAAGAGCCAGAGTGGAACCTTACAATGGCTATTCAAGTGTTTAGTTGAATGTGGAATATGTAGCACCCATTCACATTCCATTGGTAAAAACAAGACAAACGGCCTAGTCTCATGGCAATGAAGCAGGAAAGGCACATGGGAACAGGAGAGTGTGATCTTGTGACAGGAAAGAAAGTAAATAACTGGAAATAATGATATAGTCTACCACAGTACTTTAAGCTACTGAGTTTGTTTCTTCAGCATAACATAGCCAATCCTTTCTAACGCAACTTACTAAAAACTTCAGATAGAAGGCATCTATCAATCTATCAGTTAAAAGTGATTTATTGATACTTATTATCTAAGGAAAGTATATGTTAAAGAATTCTAAATGCCTGCCCTTAACAGGTTAATAGCTAGCATAGATACATTTATGTCAAGCCAATGATAATGTATCAAAGGGTCACTGGAATACTTCAGTAAACATTATTTAACACATAATAAGGTGCCTGGAATTGTGAATAATGTTTGTTGGATGAATGAGTATAAATGAAATTAGTAAGCCCTATAATACTCATCACTAATATATTAGATCCCAATTTGATTAGGAATACATCATCTCATTATTAAGAATGTTTTAAACTCATATATCTTCCTCTCTATCTAATAAAGACCTAGGTTAATTACCAGTCTGTCAAAAGATAATGTGATACTCTAGAAAATATTACAGAAAAATGACTAGTACAGCTATGAACCATCCTAAGAAATCTTGTAACAGAAAGAAATTAACTCATGCCATTTGTACACTGCAGGCAGCAAAAGGTTCAGAAATAATTAAATGGCTAAAATCAAGTAAAATCTTTATCCTTGCCTAGTTACGTGGAATCCAGCTGAATTAATCAAAGTGACTTCTTCCGTGATCCACATCCTACTGCATTTAGTCTCTAGTCCTCATTCCCAGATTTGGTCTGTGCAATATCAGGAAGAGTTTGTTCACTTGGACACTCGTATACTTAGAGCATAAGTATTGGTTACACTTAATTGTAACCAATTACTGTAACCAACGTATTGGATACATGTATGTCAGGCACTGAGGACATGTAAGGCATTAGGGGTTACACTGCCTGGCCTCGTGGGACTTCACATAAGACATCCAGAAAACTCTGTTTCATTTTTATTTTTGAAGGCAAACTATTCCAGATACCTTTAGGATGAAAGCATAGTTCTAATTAATCCACAACAAAATGGACATAAGAATTATTTTCAACCAAACTAAATCAGTTGAAGTCAGTATACCTTCCTTGCATTTTAAAGAGCATAGAGTCTGAGACCAAAGTGCACCCCTATTGGTTTTACACTTTTCAAGTTTGGGGTGTCACTTCAACTATTAAGATTTATGCAATCTTTGCTTCGTGCCCACAACAAAAATAGCAGCTTTATTATTACCTGAAAAACATGAGGTAGTCGGAATAAAAAGTATGAATCAGACATCAAAGGGGAAAATATATGAATAAGATCAACAAAGTGAAGCACAGGGCTGCAATGTCTTTCAAATCTGTTAAACTATTATCAAAAGTGTAGTGAATTAGGGACTTATTGATGGTTTTAACTGATTGACTATGAATTATTAAATATTAAGGACGAATCTACAGAATAGTACCAAGGCTAAGCCTATATAGGTTAACCCAATCACACGCACATTCTAACTACTAATATGTATGTGTGTGTGTGTATATATATATATATATATATACACACACATATACGTGAATATATACATTTATATAATCTCATTTATCTAGCCATAATGTCTCTAAATTCATGGTTCATAGGAATTACTTTCTATCTTCACTACTACATTTTATGTAAAATAAACAAATGTCAAAATACGGTAAACATTAAACGTCTTTAAGAGGTAGAACCACAGTGTTGTTTAACAGAAAGAGTATAGGCATCCAATTCAGAAGACCTGGCTATCTCTTCCAGCATAATTAGAAACACTTTCACTGAGTCACAGTTTCCAAATGTCTAAAATAGGTATGAATGAGATAAAATGTGAATAATGAATCTTACCTTCACAGTCGCTGTGAAGGACATACAGGTGAAGATATAGAAGGAGATAAAAATTCAGCTACTGATCCATATAAATATAAAATGGTCATATCTCTCCTTACCATAAAAGCAGACACATCCAGAAGCAGCGTTATTAGGGATGGCCCATAATAGTCTCAGAAAGCATTAAGATATGTACATAGAAACACTGAGTTTGAACCTAAAGCAATTATCTACTTGGTAGGAAGGTCACGTCAAAATGAGATTTTCATTTAGTAGGTTACGGATATGTAAAGTATATAGAGACCATTCAGGTTGAAGAAAAGAACTTTAAGGAGTTGCTTTGAGGAGTTTTCTTCTCTGTGAATTCAGCTCCTAGTGAAAATGGTTCTTCCTGCTGAATGAACTTCACCTCGTACACAGCAAAACTTCCGTAAAATAGAGCGTAACTTTAGTCTGCTTATTTCACAGATTACGGGAAACCATCTGGACATTCTTTTTTCCTGGAAATCCTTAAAAATTAGGTCCTCATGAGACTGGAGTCTTTTGCAGGTGAGCAAATCAAAGAATGAGGATAAAAGTGCCTTTCATTATGGCCCCGCCCCCGGTTCCCGTCCATTTCGCATGTTAACTGCTGTGGACATTTTGAGGTACCTTAAGGTCCAGCTTTGGTTACAGTGGTTTGCTGACTACTTAGTTATCAGCCATGTAAAATATCAGATGAGCATACTAATGTACTATGGTACATTTTGAGGTGATCAAATTTTAGCTTTTAGCAAATACATGTAGAGGTATATTAAATGTTATATGACATAATCTTACCTAAATACTCCGAGAGGGTGCGTGTGAATGTGTATGTATATGTGTGTCGACACCTAAGAAGCAACACACAGCATTGAAAAAGCACAAAGACTGAGTTTCATAAAATAAAACCTGTGGAACTCAGTTAAATAAGGTATTAGCTTCATTTTTTTATTCTGTGATATCAATTATTCAGTGTTATATCTCTCTTAATGTTTTTAGTGTTCAAATCATTGTTTAAAGTTCCTGTAATAAAATGTTCTCAGATGCGAAAGTCATATGAAATCCAATTCAGTAAGGTCTGAAATTAATCAGTACTGAATATTTATGTTTGGACACTTAGTTTTTAATATTCTATACATTCCTACTACCCCCAACCCTCAATACCAACCTACACATGCACGCACATATGTCTTGGTCTCAACTCCTATTCTGTTTGTGTGTGTGTGTGTGTGTGTGTACACACACGGTATATGTATACACACTGTATAGTGTGTATATAACTATATATATGCACACATGTAAATATAAAACTAAGCAGGTGAGGTCAAGATTACATAACTGGGACATTTACACCACCCCAAAGCATATCCCCAAAAGATATTTACTAATTGCAAAATGGTAAGATAGTAATCTTGCAGTGGAGAAATCTGTGATCAAATGGTCAAAGTTAACATCAGTAGTGGGAGAGGGAGAAGGGAGGTGGGAATGATGAAGCAAATTGGGAAAATGTGGAATTAATTTACAGAATGTAGATGAAGGGTGCTTGGTAATTTTAAGTAATTTTTAATAACAGCATTTTTGAGATACAATTAACTATCATAAATTTCACCATTTAAAAGTACAATTAAGTGACTTTTAGTAGATTCCCAAAGTTGTACAATAATCACTACTGCTTACTTTCAGAACATTTCATCGCCGTGTTAGGAGTCACTCCCCACCTTTCCCTAAACTCAGCCCCTAACAATCACGTATCTACTTTCTATCTGATGGATTTGTTCATTCTGGATATTTTTAATATAAAAAGTGCAATACAATATGTGGTCCTTTTTAAATGGCTGCTTTCACTTAGCATAATATGTTAAAGATTCATCTATGTTGCAACATGTATCCTTCATTCATTTATTTTATTGCAGAATAATATTTCATTGCTTTGATAAACCACATTTTGTTTATCCATTTTCAGTTTATAAACATTTGGATTACTTCTATTTTTTTTGGCTCTGATGATAATGTTGCTATGAACATTTATATTCGAGTTTTTCTGTTACAGTGTTTCATTTCCCATGGATATATACCTCAGAGTTGAATTACTGGATCAAAGGGTAATTCTATGTTTAATATTTTGAGAAACTACTGAATGACTTTCCTAAGTGGCTGCATCATTTTATAGTCACACCAGCAATAAATGAGGGCTCCATTTTCTCCACATCCTTGCCATCCTTATCTCATTGTGGTTTTGGAGTATATTTCCCAATGACTAATGATGTTGCCATATTTTCTTGGGCTTATGGACATTTGCATATCTTCTTCAGAAAAATGCAGACCCTATCAAAATTCCAATGTCATTTTTCCATAAATACTTTAAAAATTTAATTGTTTGGACCTCCAAAATATCCCAAAGCCAAAACAACCTGAGAAAGAACAAAACTGGAGACATTGCACTTCCTGATTTCAACTATACTACAAAGCTCTAGCAATCAATACAGTATGGTACTAGAATAAAAATACATAGGCCAGTGGAACAAAATCAAGGGTCCCAAAATAAGCCCTCAAATATATATGCAACTATATTTGATAAGGAACCAGATAATATTCAATGGGAAAAAAACAAATGGTGCTAGGAAAACTGGATAATCATATGCAGAAGAATGAAATTGGACCTGTTATCTAATACCACTCAAAAAATTAATTTAATATGGATTAAAGATTTAAATATAAGACCTGAAACCATAAAATTCCTGGAAGAAAATTCACAGAAAGTGCTCACTGACATTGGTCTTGGCAGTGATTTTTTTAATACAACACCAAAAGACTAAGCAACAGAAGCAAAAATCAACATGTGGGGCTACATCAAATTAAAAAGCTTCTGCACAGCAAAAAAAAAAAAAAAAAATCAACAAAACTAAAAGGCAAACTATGAAATAAAACCAATATTTATAAATCATATATCTGATAATAGATTGATATTCAAAATATATAAGGAACTCAATAGCAAAAAACCCCCCAAAAAACCCACAAACCGTCCCCCACCCCAAACAATCTGATTTTAAAAGGGCAAAGGACCTGACTGGACAGTTTTCCAAAGAACACACACAAATGGCCAACAGCTACATCAAAAGCTGCTCAACATCACTAATCATCAGGTGAATAAATATAAAAACCACAAGACATCACCTTATACCTGTTAAATCAGCTGTCATTAAAGGGCAAGAGACAAGTGTTGACAAGGATATAAAGAAAAAGGAACTCTTGTGCACTGTTCATGGGAATGTAAATTCATACAGTCACTATGGAAATGAATATGGGGGTTCTTTGAATATTAAAAACAAAACTAACATATGACCCAGCAGTTCCTTTTCTGGATATATGTCCAAAGGAAACAAAATCACTCTTTCCACAAGACATCTGCATCCCCATGTTCATTGCAGCACTATTTATTACCACCTCCAAGACATGGAAACAACCTAAATGCCCATTGACAGATGAATGGATAATGAATGGAATATTCTTCAACCATGAGAAAGAAGGAATTCCTGTCATTTGTGAGAACAGGGATGACCCTGAGGACAATATGTTAAGTAAAATAAATCAGACAGAGAAAAGCAAAATCACATTGTATAACTTACATGTGGAATCTAAAAAAGCCAAGCTCATAGAAAGAGAGTAGGATGGTGGTTACCAGGGGCTGTATGGGGATGGGGAAATGGTGGTCAAAGGGTTATAAGATGAGCAATTTTTAGAGGTTTAGTGTACAACATGGCATACTTAATTCTTTAGACAAGGTTTTCTTTAGTTTACTGAAGTTGAAGTCTTTGTCCCATGTGGTATGCAGATAAAATAATGCCTCCTCCCCCAAGATGTGCACTCCTTGGTCACTGGAATCTATGTACATGTTATCCTACATGGTTAAAAGGTCTTTGCACATGGGATTAAGGTGATAGACTTTAAGATTGGGCCATTATCCTGAATAATCTGAGTAGGTCCAATGTAATATCTGAGTCCTTAAAAGCAGAAAGCCTTTCTTGGCTACAGTTAGACATTGATGCAAATATGGAAGAAGGGTCAGAGAGATACAGCGTGTCAAGGATGTCATCCTCCATTGCTAGCTTTGCAGATGGAGGAAGAATGTGACGACTGAGGAATGCAGGTGGCTTCTAGAAGGAGAAAGAGGTAAGGCAATTGAATATCCCCTCAGACTCCAAAAAGAATTCATTCCTGCTGACGCCATGATTTTAGTCCATGTCAGTGATCCATGTCAGAATTCTAATTTACAAAATGGTAAGATAATAACCTTATATTGTTTTAAGTCAATATGGTTTTGGTAATTTACATGCATCTAGTACATCTAATATCTAAGCTTTCTCAAGGACAGCTTCTATTGATTGTTTTGTGTGTGTGCATGTATAAGGAATGCTTCCCTGCCTCCATGTGTATTTCACAAGTTTTTTGAAAATTGGACATTTTAAGTAATAAAATGTGACACTCTGGAAATCATATTTCCCGGTCAAGGATCTGTTGTTGTTATTGTTTCTGTTTTTGTTGTTGCTGTTGTTGTTGTTGTTATTGTTGTATTTTATTTAGTGATATTCCAGGACTAATAACACAGTCTGTATTCACTGGTGTGTGCAGTCACTGAAGTCTCCAGTTAGCATAGTGTTCGTGCAATAAGTAGAGATTTCCTTGTGTCTTAAACTAATAATTTTTCCGCCCTTCGTCAAAAGGCCTTAGAGATCTTTGATGCTTCAGCAAATGAAAACTCTGCCTTGACCTTCACTTGGAAGGCTACAAAGTTGACCAGGGGTGGGAGATTGGGTTTTCCTAATCTCAGGTCTTTCATATATGCACAGCCTATGCACACACATGGTATTCTAGATTCCCAGAACATGTTGAACTTTCCAAAGCCCCCTATGGACTTCTTGTTCTACAGATCTTCTTTGTAAAATTTTTTGGTTCATCACTTATTTATCCCAACTGGTATCACTACTTCAGACAACAGCAATGTTAAGCAATTGCTGCTGATTGACAAGTACCCTAGGGATACAATCCATTGTTCCCCTTTCCTGTGGATGTTATATGGCTGGTTTTCCAGGATACATGGAACTAACTGGTGAGAAGATGATGGAACAGGGCAGGTTAAAAATGCCAGAGAACCCACTGTTCTTATTGAGAGGCAGTCATTTTATTGAATAAACTGTCTTTAGATTTTTGAAAACCTTTAGCTTATTTTCAGAATTGTCAAAAGGCTAATTTTGATCATTTTTGCCATTTTTTAATTGCTCTAAGTGTAAAGCAGACTTTCAGAAGTCTTTATTCCACGACTATGAAAGTTCTGACCCTTTCGTACTATTTTTCCAATTATTTTGTAAGTCTAAAATTATTTCAAGTAATGTTAAAATCTAAACATAAATAAAGATATTTTGTGAAGAAAATAACAAAGTCTGATTTGTAAAATGGTATGTTTATATCCACTGGGCTCATCCCCAAACATAACTCTGGGGTACCATGACACTTTATAATGTGGTTTCAACTTATTTTCATTTTGACTTTATGTATACCTAAAGAATACCTAAGTTACTAAAGTATAACGTAAGCATGCATATAAGTAAAACTGATGAAATCCACAAAATAATTTTGCATGAACAGTATGTAGGAAAACAGAGATCTGGTTCTGACAGTTATAATTCAAATTTGGATTCATAAATCTCTTCTGTAAATTTCATGGGAAAAGACAAAAGGTATATTAAATTTATCCTCCAACATATTGGTTCCCCCAGATTTTAGGTATGTTACTATCTTGAATATTATCATTTTAAAAAATGGTTATGTTTACCATTCTGATTAAATTATACTTTCCTATTTTGATTCAAGCATTAAAAAAAGAAATAATTATTTTAAAAGATAAAAATTTCTTTATTCATTGGGGAAGTTGCCTAAACAAAAGGGAATTTCAGATAAATTATCATAAAGGAAAAATATGTTGCTTTTCAGCACATCCTATTTTACTTCATCATACTTATCTGTGATCAAATATGGTCACTCCATATTCCTTGAGGAAACCAAAAATTTCAGTGTTTTATATTTTACCCAGCCAACCTTTCTGCAAAGAAATCCTGCAAAAGAAAAAGCCAGTCTCAAAGCAGCTGCTCCAATGATGCCCAATTAAATTTCAAACACAGATTAAAAGGATATGCTAGTATCAATACTTTGTGTGCACTCAATGAGAATTTGTAAAGCAATTTAGGCAATCAAAATTTATAAAGTATTGAGAGAAACTTTTAAATTTTACCTACTGCTACTCCCAGTGCCCTGGTGGCAGTATCACACACTGATGCTGAACCTGGGAGTGCGCTAGACCCACCCGGGCAGCTTTCAAATAATTCTAATGCCCAGATTCCACCCACTCATCCGACTTTGAATGGATCTGGGGTGTGGTTTGGCACTGAGGGTTTTATAGCTCCCGGTGATTCCAGGATGCAGCAACATTTGTCGAGATCAGCAGTTCTTAAATTTTACTGTGCATATAAATGACCCGGAATCTTCTTGAAATGCAGATTCTGATCTAGTAGGGCTGGGCTGGGTCCTGATAACCCACATTTCTAACAAGGTGCTGGGTGACTCCTCAGCTACTGGTGCACGGTGCACTTCGCATAGGGTAATACCAAAGAACACCAACAATAATGCCCTTAACCTGTGTAGTATCTCAAAGTACATTTGTGACTGGCCTTGTTACAAAAGAGAGAACAACAATTTTCCCTGCAATTCTGTCCTACTCTGTCAGATGACTCCTCTCCAACTCCCATCAAACTTTTGCTAAGTTTCAGGCTATTCGGAAACACGTCTGCTCTTCAGATACAGTTCAGGAAACCCTGCCTTCCAAAATGAGTTTGACTTCCCCAGCCTTTCTATGAACTGTTCCTAAATTCCACGCAGCTCAATATTTAATTTTCTTACTTTTTGCCATTAGAATTTTTATAAGGGAAAGGGCTGTGTCGCATATTTCTCCTAGAAAAGGTTAAGGGTATGTAAGGCTTAATAAATACTTGCTTATTAAATAGTATTGAGACATACATCAGGTGTTACATAGATACTGGAAAGTACTTTGCCTGAGAAATTAGGCTGTAAGAAAACTTAATGGTTTACATGTGCTGCTGTTTTATACAACTTATATGTGATTGAAATACTATGCTACACTTTTTACAAAAATAGGACATCATTGTATCGGTTGCCTGTTGAATTTTTCTTCAAGGTCTCTTGGACACTGAATACATATATAAAACATCCTGAACCAACATCATGCTTCAAAATGAGGGCATTAGAAGTCTTTATGGACTCTGAGATCCTCTCCCAACAATTAACTGTGACAAAGTCTCTTTTTCTGAGCTTCATGCCTTCAGCGTTTGCACTATAGCCTTATTAAAATATAAATACACTTGGATGGGAAAACATTTCAAAAAGTATCATTAGTAAACTCTACGTAGGAGTGAAGAGTGTGAGATCCGGTTTATTAAGAAGCATAGGAATACAGGAGAGCACGTGGCTTAATTCTGTACATGGCAGTTTCAGAGAGACCTACTGTCCCCCAACCTGACTCTTGGCACGTTCATTATGGGTTCCATAGAAACATCAGCTCAGACTAAAGCAAAATTACTTCATTCACATATTTAGAATGTTCTTAATGCCCCTATATACACTGCTCTATAGGATAATTATAATGAAATTAAAATGTTTTCCAAAGAAAGCTTTACTCAAATTAGGGGGTAAAATGGTAGAAAGTAAGGGAATGAATTTATTAACACTAGGCAGAGTTATGGGATAAGGTGTGTTATAAAGGTGAGGTCACTGGCTACTTCTCCTTTGCGAAGTTAAAACTATGCTTCTTTTTCATTTCCAAAGCAGAAGTGCCCATGTCAGTGAGGATGACATGACCACGGTCCTCGGTGAAGCATCCCAGAGTCTGGTCACATTCATTAAGTGCTTGATAGTATGTGCTGTAGCCTGCATTGTGCACAGTCTAATTTTTAATTATGCAAAGCATTTACAGTTCATTTTTGGAAAAGACTAATTTGATAAAGCTGATACACTCAATCCATGTTTAAGCAATTTCCAGATCAGTCTCAACTCTGTTACCCTTTTTGAGTTTTTTTCTATTTCTACAATATCTAAAACTTTAAAAGAGGTAAGAAATTGAAACCAAAAAAACCTAAAAATTACATACACACACAAACAGAATATAATTCAATAACTCACACAGTTAATAATAAACACAAGACAGTTGCAGAAAGTTCTTGGTCAAAAACTTACCACACCCGTGAAACCACCACTACAATCAAGATAGAATGAATCTCCATTTTCATCTAATATAGTCAACTCTTCCTTCTGCCCTTGTCCCAGGCAATTGTGGACCTCTTTTTTGTTGCTATATATTAATTTGCATTTTTTAGAATTTTATTATACATTTGTCAAAAGTCATCGCACTATCCAGTTGAAATGAATTCAATTTGTAGTGCATAAATTAGTCTTCAAATACATTGATAAAACTAATAATAGGATATGTTCTTAAAAGATTAAGCTTTTTGATCAAAGTCCTATTCACTGAGTCTCATACTATCGCATGGTTCTACCCCATATTTATTTCTCAAGAGTGAAGAAAGCCTTGGAAGAGTTATTGATGAGTCTCTAGAAAAACTGCTCAGCCTACCTTAGGGGCAAGCAGAGACTGCCAGGGATTATTAGAGTTAGCTTGGTGTCCCCAAGGTAATTTTGTCTCCGTATCTATCCCTATGTGTACACTGAATGAAACTATGAGTGAGAGCAAAACAAGTTGTTATAATTTCTTTAATTTTACTTCCTGGTCAAGCTGAGATATCCAACATGCTCAAATCCTCCCTTCCTACTGCAAAAGTGAAGAAGAAATTAGGTGGAAGATTTAAGTCCTTTCTTTAACCTAAGAACCTGGATAAAAATGATCAGAGGAGAGTGCCATCCAAATCAAGGCTAAGAAGGCAGGTCCCTGTGGTTTCCTTGCTACGCTCTCCGCGTAGTGCTGTAACATAAGATGCCGTGCCCTGCTTTATCTTTACTGATGCGGGGTCTTACTGAGTATTGTTTGAAGTTACTACCTTCCAGATACTGCAGAGTCAAATGGTCACTTAGTGTTTTCCTTGAAAAGTAGCATAGATTTGCCACAGAATGAAGTACTATGGTCTTATAGGAATATTCTGCTACGTGAAATCAGTCAGTCAGTAATAAGTAAGCACCATACAATTTCACTCATGTGGGATATAAAACAAAAACTCAGAGCCACAGACAACAGACGAGAGAGGGAGTGGGTGGGGTGTTTTTGTTTCTTTGAAGCAGATTTGCCACAGAATGATGTATTATGGCATTAAAGGAAGGTGTGGTAGAGGAGGAATTAGCATGATCCAAAAATTTTTGGAATCGTAGTAAGCAGCATTTCGAAAAGGTCTGTGAGGCTCGTAGATTTACCTCAATTTGTATAGGAGATATTCCTAAATGGTTAGCAAACCAAGTTCTATTTTTAATGCTAGACAATCTAAAATTTCCCCAGGAAGAATCTTTGGTTAATCAAAGAATCACTTTGAACTTTAATTGCTTTGGAATTCCAAGGCTTCAGATTACCTCCTTATAATAGGCTCCATTTATAAAGATTTGAGTTTTCTCTCTCTCCCCTCACTTCCTCTCTCCATCTTATTTTTTATCTTCGATGCTATCATCTTCTCTTAACAATCACTGTTGGTCACATTTTTGCCAAGAAACAGAAAGGAAACATGGTCTTTTAAAGTCTAAATCTTGGGCAGTGAGAGTTGATAAAGCTTATTTCATTGTGATGAAACACCTTTGACATCTTGACATTTCGTACTCACATAATTCTTCTGAAATATTTAACTAATCCCCTCAGAGTCCTCATGTGGCATACTGGTATGTTGAGGAGGCAAATATTGCAAAGTTGCCAAAAAGACCAATTCCAGTCTAATTAGGACTTGCACTGCTTCAGTGAAGGCTACATAAACACTCTGTTAATATTCACAGCACCAGCTTTGTCCATAACTCCTCCAGAATCTTCAACTTTATCATGGAAATCTGTGATTATTGATCCTCTGACACTGATAGATCTTTCCAGATTCACTGCCTCCTTTCTCTCACCTCTGGCCCAATAGAGGGCACAAATGCCCATTGCTGTAATCATCTCCTAAACACTGAAGGATCATTATTAAAGTATGGCTGGCATCCCTGGTCATTAATTATAATCTTGTGCACATATGCAGTGTGATTGCAGGAAATAATCAGCTTTGTCTGCCAAATTGGCAACATTTAGAAACTAATTTGTTATGACACAGCATCAAAGATATTTAAACAACAAACTCAAGGCTCTGTTGCTCTGCGTACATTGTTAAAATATCAGATAACATCATTAAAAAATAGTTAACACATCCAGAGGGAGGCGGTTTGTATCCTTAAACTTCCATTTAAGTGGAATTATCAAAGATAATTTTTATATGCACCCAATCCTGCAGTTCATATGTTGGAGATGCCCCTCCAGAGTGACTGTCATTTAGGGGCTGCCTGGAAGAGCAGCTGTCTGTCTAGAGCAATTAAGGGGGCAGCGGAAGGATAATTTAAAGTATGCCTAGGGCAAAAACTAGACAGGATTGCTGTTTTTCTGTTTGGGATACACTAGAATTCATTTACCTACATAATTCTTCAGTGCCCAGATCATTGCAGCAGATTCCCCACACCAATGGGCACTGTAGTGAAGGAGAGGCAATGGTGTTAAGTAAGCCTTGCTCATTTCATGCCCAAGTTACTCTACAGTGAGTACACTCAATGCATGACCAGCGTGTCTCTCTCTTCCCCCACCCACTCTGCAACCGTTCTCTTTGGACAGCAGTACAGTTGTGCGGAGCCTGTGTTTCCACCATGGTTATTCAGGAAGCTTTCAATTCCATGTCTTTCCTCCACCATTTCCTTTTACCCGCCTCATCATAATCAAGCCCAAAATTCATTCCAATGCTAAGCTCCCTCTCTTAACTCCATAATATGCCCCCTCATATAAACACGTGCAAATTTTTTGTTTTATTCTTTTTGCATATAAAAATGTAGAGAAAGGCATTTTATAGCATTTTCTGAGGATTCCAATTACTACTTAAAATATTACCATCATTTACTTTTGTAACCCCCCCCCAAAAGACAGTAATATATAGAATAATACACATGCTTTTACAAAGCAAAATCCTGAGGGCAACTCTCCCTCTGCCCTCGTTCTTCAGTGGAGATACACTTTGGCCTCCCTCTACTGTTTTACTCACTCCATCTGGGCTGAGGCTGTAATTGTGGGAAAAATAAGCAAGACTTATATAGACAGTACCTCCCCC
Organism: Mormoops blainvillei; assembly: GCA_004026545.1. Lineage (NCBI taxonomy): Eukaryota > Metazoa > Chordata > Mammalia > Chiroptera > Mormoopidae > Mormoops > Mormoops blainvillei. Next base: position 30,333 of record PVJD01011699.1, on the reverse strand, counting down.
TTTCATTTTGAGACTGATCTGCCCCAAGAAGCAGCTATTTATTATGTACAGTTCTCCCAGGGCAGCTCTTCACCTTCCTTCATCACTGGAGCCCTGTCAGAGCCCAGTGCTGCCTGCCACATGTCAGTTAAGTCCACCTCACTTGGAACTTGTTTAGCAGGTTCATTGGGCTCTCTAACTAAACTGCCTTTCAACTTACTATTTACCAGTAATGAAACTGACATCCTTATCTCTGTTGGTCTCCTTTTATTTTCAAATTTTCAAGCCCTAGCAAGGAAGTGGGATGTTATTTGTTGGAACTCCACAAAGGTTATAATTTTTGCTATATTGTTCATAAAAAGTAAAAATGAAACTGGAATTTGGGACAAGATGTATAGTAGAGAAACTTCTAGTAAGGCCAGGCTGCAAGGAGGTTGCCTAGGGTTGCCTCCAACCAGGTGGTAAGTCTGCCTAACCCTAATTTATAGCCTCCAACTTGGATCTTATTAGTAAAGACGTTATTTTGGGCTCCATCCAGCAGCCTTTTATTTCCTTCCCTTTTTTTCAGAACTTGGGAGGGAAGAGGTTTTTGAAGAGTTGAAGTTAAAAATAACAGCAAAGAAAGAGCAGAGTCCAGATGTCCATCTGAACCCTTCCCAAATGGTCAACGCGCAGAACTGTGAGAAAACCCGTGGTTGTTGTCTGAAGCCACTAAGATTTTAAATAAGTTTTGGAACTCTAATAAATATGTGTCATACTCCTCTGCAATGATCATTTGAAAGCATAAGGCAAATATGTCACTCATCTACCCAAAGACTTTTGGTGACTGCTCACCATAGAATGAAATCCAAAGTCTACGAAGTCATGACTGCAGTTTCCGAGACCTACACTCTGTGGCTCCTGGCCCTTGCTTGTGTCCTATCACTCTCCATCAGCCACCAGACTCCAGTCTTCACAGCCCCTGTGTGGCTCCTGAAAGGTGGCAAGGTGTGTTCTCACCCCAGGGCTTGTGAACAGGCTCCTCTCCCCCGTGGAATTCTCTTTTGCTAAAATATCAGCCTAGCTTACTTCTGCACCTTACCAATGTTTTTGTTGAGATGCCAGCTAGTCAGAGAGGCCTTTCCTAACTGCCCCATCAAAAACAAAAACGAAACAAAGCCCTGACTGTCCTGACTCTCTATCCCCTTACCCTGCTTTATTTTTCTTCATCACATATCCTTACCTGATATCATGTGAGATTCTATGTGTCTGCTCATTATTGTCTATTATTTATCTCCCTCAAGAGAATAGGGGTTGTATGAGGGAGGGGATTTTCACTTACTAGTATTTTTCCCACACCTAGAACAGTGCCTGGCACATGTTGACGGACTGTAGTGAATGGATGAGGTGGCTTGGCTATAAAGTAAGGACCGGCAGTGGGAAACAGGCCCAACAGGAAGGGAGATTGCAACTCCAATAGAGAGACAGGTGCTGAACACTTCAGTGCTTTGCCCAACCTCTTCCAAATCGGTGTACCTATCCCCCTGCCACTGTGTGCTTTGCTTCTACTGACTTGCACTTGAAACCTTTTTCTTTTTTTTTTTTAATTGTTGTACAATTACAGATGTCCCCATATCGCCCCCATGACTCTCCCTTTTTCTGAGGATGTCACTTTGGTTATGGCAGGTCCTTTGACCACACAGGCCAAGAGCCACAAATGCTGAGAATGCGTGTCCCTCCCTGGGTAGCTCAGAGTCAATGTCTGACCAGGAATATAAAGCCAGCCCATCTCCCCTACCTCAAGGTAGAATAAACTTTGAGGCACACTGCATACTTCAGGGCTCCTAGGAGATCCAGTGGGCTCTGAGACGTCGCCTGAAATCATGCCTTTGTCTTCACTTGGATCTTTCCCCTTCCCTTATCCTAATTCCGACCCTTCACTGCCTATTTCTCCGGGGAGCGTTTCTCTAAGCAATCACTTGCTTGTGAAATCTCTTCCTACAGTCTGCTTCTAAGAAAAGAGTCTTCCTTTAATGAACAATGGAAAGTTATTTATGGCCTCTGCAGAGAAAAATGATAATAGCAAGTATTTATTAGGTGTTAAGTGTTCAGCCCTCTGGTAAAAACTTTACATGAATTATCTCTTTTAATCCTCACTGCAATACTATAATCCCATTTTTGTGTGACAAGTATTTGTGTTTAATAAGTTTATTCAAATAGCAATATATCGGATTATTAACTAGAGACAGAGAGACCGGTAAGGAGGCTTGTACAATTGTATAGGCAAGAAACAATGAGGATTTAAATTGTTTCACTAGCAGTAGGTATAATAAGGCAGCCAACAGAGTCTAAAGGAACAGAATTTGGTATTGGCCCTGCCCATAGTAGAGGGTCCCTCAAACTCTCTTAGCCTTACTTTTCTCAATTGTAAAGTAATGAGTTTGGGAAAAAAAGTTATCTCGAGGGTTCTTTCCCTTTGGGAAATCTGGTTAGAATCCTGGAGGTGAAATCTTTGAAAGTGGACTGAAATTTCCCGTGACTTCGCACAGCATATGGCACAGTGGAAAGACTGTGGGCTGTAGGCTGGTCATACTCAAGTCAAGATTCACGCTTAGCTACCTGTCTAGGTAAATGACTCTGACTACGTTGCTTACACAGGCAGAGACTCAAAGTGCTTTTCTGCAAATTAGCAAGAATACACACCTTACAAAGTTGTCGCAAGGGTTAGAATTCTATGTAAAATGTTCACAGGGTGCCTAGAAAACACTGGTTGAGTTCATTAATTTGTAGCTTTATTTCATCTTCATTTCGTTAAATCTAATTTTCTCTAGTTTCAAATTTTTAAATAAAAACCCTCATTAAATTTTGATCTTTCATTTAATTGAAGATATTAGAACAAATTTCTTTCTTCTAATTTTTTTATAAAATAAATTTATAGATTATATTATGAATTAAACAGGATTTTGGAGGCTGGTCTGGAATACAAGCTATCCTTTTTAATAGTGAATATATGCAAACTTGTTTAAGAGTTCAAGTTTTCAATAGGACTAATTCCTTGGCGGAGACTGTGCAATGATTTTACTGATGGGGTCAAAGATCCGTATATATACTTTTATGAAGGAAAATGCTGCAAAGACAGAGACAGTTTTCATCAGATCATGATAACGTGTCTTTTTCCTTTACTTACAAAGACAAGGCAGAAATGGAGAAAGGGCAGGAAGCAAAGTGAAAAGAATAAGAGAGAATAAAGAGAATTCCAAAAGGAGAGCTATCATACTGTGTCTTCCAATTCTAGAACATGGCATATCTATTTGTTAAGTCTCTAATTTTTTTCAGCAATGTTTTGAGATTTCAGTGTAAAGAACTTTCATATCTCTCATTAGATTTATTTATAAAGGTTTAATACTTCTGGTGCTATTGTAAAGGGCAGTCTAAAATTTTTCATTATCTAACATTTTCCTAGTCTATAAAAATTATAATTGTTACTTGTATATTGACCTTGATTCTAACCTCATTAAAGTCAGTTATTAACTGCAATAGTTTGTATATTCCTCTGATTTTATATGTATGCAATCATGTTAGCTGAAATTAATGAGTTTATGTCTTTACTTATAACTTTATTTCTTTTTTGTCTTATTGCTCTGGCTAAGGCCCTCAGTACAATGTTAAATATAAGTGCAATAGTGAACACGCTTGCTCTGTTTCCAGACTCGGGAAAAGTATTCAATATTTTGCTATCAAATATGATATTCACTGTAGTTTTTTTATTTGATAGCTTTTATTATACTAAATAAATTACCTTGTATTTCTAGTTGGTTAATATTTTTAAAAATATAAATGGGTATTAGATTTGATAAATGCATTTGCTACATATATTGAGCTAATCATGACATTTTTTCTCTTTTATTCTGTTAATGATGATCAATTTTAAAATGTTAAATCAATTTAAAAGTGGTTTTGATTGTAGTAAATTTCTCCTTAGGCAGCTAATGTTTGAACTGAACTCTTGAGTAAGATGTATTTCCAGTATATCGTGAGGAGTATTTATTTTTAGAATGTTAATTTGAAAATATATGTGAAATACATGCATGTGGTAGATGCTTTATTTCATGTTACTCAGTTTTGTCTATAATACCATAAACAGAATTCCACTTGGACTGTCTCTTTTACTTTGTCTTTCTTGGGTAAAAGGTGATCAAGAGGAACAGCCTGGAACACCCATCAGGAAGGAAAGTGGAGCAGAAGGAGCCTGGGTCTTTGGTGATGTATGAGTTGTCTGTCTTCAAACTTCAAGTTATGTGTGATAAACGTCTTTATTATTTAATTCCTATTATTTAAAGCTAAACACGATTCTGGTGGGAAGAGATCACATTTATTTGAAATAAATTCAAATTGGTCATAGAAAAAGTAATGGCAATAAAGTATATTAAAAAGTTAATGAGTAGTTATCTCTGACTTGAAACAATGTGGTTGATGATTTTTCCTCCGAATTCATTATAATTCATAAATACAAGGCCTCACCTGTCCCTCAGCCCAGCCATTTCATACATGTACATCCTGATAGTGCCTTATCTCAGACCATCACACCATTCCTGTAAACCTTTCACTCTGTCCTGGGAACAAGAAATGCAAGGTGTTATACTCTCGGGGTGAACCTTTGACCAATAAGAGAAGGAAGCCGGCTGACAAATGATTCTCCCACTTTCCCCCGCTGGACTGTCTTGAGGCACAGTCTCTATGGCTTCTTGGAAGACACTGACTGCGATGGGATTACACAATCAGGTGCATTTGGGGGTGATGGACTAAATAATGTATCATCACTTTAGCTCTTTTCCTTTCCTGTTTTACTGCCTTATCTCTCACTCCTACTCCGTAAAATCACACACTCCAGTAACATGGCGGCGCGTAAGCCCTCTGCTTCAGGTTCTACTTGCTGGAAAACCAAGCGAAGACAACACATTTCTGTATTCTGGGTTTGTAATCATTCACGGACACCACCGAGTCAAGTAATTATCAGAATAATCTCATTTTTGCTACTAACTTTCTTAATCTTTTTATTTTAAATTTTGAAAATCTCTTTCTATCCTTTGAACCAATAATGTTTATCCAGGAAAAAAAAAAATCTCCCTGTACTTTCTAAATCCGAGCTTATACTTTTTAAAACTATGCAGTCCATTTGTAGCCCCTTCAGGATATATTTGTGTTGTAACTTCATTTGAAAAGCCAAGATAAACCAGAAAATCTTAAGTAGCGTAAAGCCTAGAAGTCTAATTGGTTACATAACTTATTTTGCTAACGTGTAAGATTAGATGTTTATCTGCCCTTTTTCTTCATTTTGTCAATTGCATTGTGAGATCTATAGGACAATTTAAAAATTTTTATACTCAGCCCTGGCTGGTGTGGCTCAGCAGGTTGAGCGCTGGCCTGCAAACTGAAAGGTCGCTGGTTTGATTCCCAGTCAGGGCACATGCCTGGGTTGCCGGCCAGGTCCCCCGTTGGGGGCACACGAGAGGCAACCAATTGATGTATCTCTTGCACACTGATGTTTCTCTCCCTCTCTCCCTCTCTTTCCCTCTCTCTAAAAGTAAATAAATAAAATCTTTTTAAAAATAAATAAAAAATAAAAATTTTAATACTCATCATATTCAATGAGTATACATCTTTCAAATGAAAAATACTTATATCATATATTTTGAATTTGCCTAATTGAAATCTGTATAAATAACAAAAGTATTTGCCATAGTACATTTTAAAAATCCTCTTTTAAGATACATACATACTGGTTTTTATTTCAAGGCCTGAAAAAAAGTATGAAAAAATTGTATTTAAAAATATGCCTCAAAATTGGGTTCCTTCATTTTGATGTGTAAGAATGACTCAGTTTTATGAGAGATTTTCAGACAGGCAATAACTAATCAGTAGACAACAACGAGTAGTTTCACTAAAGACCAAGCTTATGTACATAAAAACAGAAGCTTGATAGAAATGGGTATTCTGCCTCAAAATACTTCTCAACCCTTGATTAGTCTTAATTTAATCATTTATTTTTAATAAAAACATTATCTTATTAAGATGAAAAGCCAAATGGAAGGAATAATGCTTTCAACCACAATATCTACAAAGTTTCACAATAAAATCAACAAGCTTACTGAATATTTATTAACTTTTTATGTGTCAAGATCAAATACTTTATATGAATTCATTCATTTGTTTCTTACTACAAGTCCTACAAAGCAGGGATAATTATTATAGGTGAAGAAAATAAAGCCAAGAATATTTAAATAACTTGCTCTAAAGTCAAATAGTTAGTAAATGATGGAACTGAAATTAGGACTCAAAGTATCTGACTTTGTGCTAAAAATTAATGATTTTTTAAAATCTGATTTTTCTGAGTGTATTCTTTCTTTCACAGTAGCTGCAGCTGTGACAAGCTTCAACAGCTTCATCAAAAGCTAGGGATATCATCTCGTGCATGTGAGTGACAGTTTAACAAGTAGAGAATCAGTATACCTTCAAGGTGATAAATTCAACACCTAGATAATGGAAACTTTCTATTCGACAGACTTCAAAGCACCAAGGAGTCCTAAAGACAAACATACCATCTTCTTTTTCAAATAGTCACACTTTAAGACCATAGACTTGTTTCAAAATGTTTCAATTACTCAAAATGTTTTGGAAATCTCTTTGGGAACTACCTTTAGAGTTAGTTTCAAAATCGTTATTCTTTTATTTTTTCTTAAATCAGAAGAATATTACAAAGCTTCAGCATCCATCTTATCTATAAGAGCATTCCAAATCAACTTTTCTTGAGAACACGTTTTTACCGTCACTAAACATAATCAAAAGAATATATGCCAAACCCTGGGTGGAATTCCCAAAACATTTTAAGGAAAATCAGTGTCTACTGAAGTGAAAGAAAAACTATTATTTGGGATGCATAAGGTATCTCATGATATTTTTAAATACCTATACTTTTTTTTAAAGTCAAGTCTTGACTACCTTGGTGTGAGTGAATTTTTGAGATCCATTCACTTCGGAGCTGAAAAATTATGGGAGAAGTGGGGGCTTGAAGAAAAGAACATAGCATAGGTCTTTGGGGCAGTAGGTTTAGCCTGCTGCACAGGTGTCCAGAGGGCTGTTTAGAAATTTAACAAGTGGGTTCTGTTATAATTTTCTCTTCTTGCTTATTTCAAAAGGCTATTCCTGGGCTGAAATCTGCTGCATTGTGTGGTTTATTTAGTCAACTGAAATGTCTCTTCTGGAGGCACTGTCCATGAATACAGTCTTTTGGTCAAGGTAACTAAATTAGGCCTAAGTGCAGTTGGCTGCTCTCTAAAGAGTAATATTTTCTAAACAGATTTGATCGCTATATGTATTGGCCCCTTGCCTACTTTTGTGAGCTGCGGACTAGCAGGAATGTATATCCCAGGGAAAGGCAGGGTGAAAAACAAGAGCAGAGCTGCCAAAGCAAACTACTTAAACTGTGTGATTGCTTCTCCATTCTTAACATAATCACTGTTTACTTGAAGAGATTATACTTCATCGCAATGTCTACTTTACTCAAAGCAGTTTATGCAATAATTTCGTACATTTTCCTATATTTCTCAGCATATACAGTTCCATATACCAGAAATTGCATTCAGAAAAACATAGTATTGTGCAAGCCATTTCACCAGTCAATTGTTCTCATCAACCATCAAAGTGAAATAAAGTTAATCTTTTCCCTATATTGTACAATATTTTCTAGCATCCTGTTAATATTAAAACATTTTAGAATATCTGAGTATAACTATGTATTGTGGGTTTTATTGTTGCTCTTGGGTCATTAGTGGTAAATGTTTTTTATTACCTACCTGCCTTGAAGTTTGAAATCTGTATTAAGTAGAAGATACCTTAACACATTTGACACAGCATAAAGCTTTTCCTTAAAAAAATGCCTGCAGTTCCTGCATGAGTAACAAATGTATTTTTCTTTGTTCTGCATTATAGAAATAACATATGAAATTAAATTAGCACCTTCTCAAAACAAAGACTGAACACATGTAAATCTTTTGTATACATTTCACTTTAGCTTTAGCCTTTGAGCTCTTAACATTTTCCTGTCCTATTTGATTGTATTTAATAAACAATGAGAAAAGTGCTAGGCCATTAATTATCCTTAAACAAGGATGTTGCCTAATGTTGTTATTTGAGTTGCTCACCACTTCAAGAGGGAAGTTTGAACTTTGCTATAGAAATGTGCAATTATTTATAATTTTTCCTCACACTGTTTTTTTTTCTTCCTGAAGCCTGTTACCAAGGTTTTAAGCCATCCTCTTATGCAGATCTGAGGTACCTGACAAGAAAAAGAGACATGCAGTGTATATTTTGTTGACTACAGAGAATTTTCTCTCTTGATTTGTTCTTAAAGGGAAACCTCTGCGTGAAATGAATGCATCTGCGTGAATAAACTATAGTTTCACTATTTTTTAATCTTTAGATTTTTTTCCCTTTTTGTTGAATTTATTGGGGTTGCACTGGTTAACAAAATATATGGGTTTCAGGTACATAATTCCACACATGTCATCTGTACAGTATATGGTGCATTTACCACCTCAAGTCAACTCTCCTTCCATCACCATTTATACCCTCCTACGCCTCACTCCACAACCCCCTCCCCTCCCCGGCAATCCCCATGCTGTTGTCAATGTACATCTTTCCCTCTGTTTTGTTCAATCCCTCTATCTCCCAACCCAGCCCTCAAATCCCTACTCCGACAGCTGTCGGCCTACTTTGTGTCTATGAGTCTGTCTCTATTTTGCTTTTTAGCTCACTTTGTTCATTAGATTCCACACATGAGTGAAACCATATGGTTTTTGTCTTTCTCTGACTACATTATTTCACTTAACATGATACTCTCCAGGTCCATCCATGTCATAACAAAGGGTAAGATTTCCTTCTTTTTTACAGCTGAGTAGTATTGTGTAAATGTCCCATAGTTGTTTTATCTACTCATCTACTGATGGACACTTGGGCTGTTTCCCAATCTTGGTTATTGTAAATAACACTGCAGTGAATATAGGGGTTCAATATTCTTTTGAATTAACATTGCTAGTTTCTTCATATAAATTCTTAGAAGTGGAATCTCTGTGTCATAAGGCAGTTCTATTTCTCATTTTTTGAGGCATCTCCATACTGCTTTCCACAGTGGCTGCACCAGTCTGCATTCCCACCAACAGTGCACAAGAGTTCCCTCTTCTCCACATCCTCGCCAACACTTGTTGTTTGTTGATTTATTGATGATAGCCATTCTGACAGGTGTGAGGTGACAGCTCATTGTGGTTTTAATTTGCATTTGTCTGATGACTAGTGACATTGAACATCTTTTTATGAAAAGAGGCCATCTGCATGTCCTCTTTGGAGAAGTGCCTGTTCAGATCCTTTGCCCATTTTTAATTGGATTGTTTGCTTTTTTGGTGTTGAGTCATGTAAGTTCTCTATAAATTTTGGATATTAAACCCTTTTCAGATTTATCAGTGAATATCTCTCCCGTTCACTGTGTGTGTCTTCATTTTGTTGATTATTTCTTTTGCTGTACAAAAATGTCCAGCTTGATGTAGTCCCATTTGTTTACTTTTTCTTTGTTTCTTTTGCCTAGGGTGATATATCAGAAGAAATATTTCTACAAGCAATGTCTGAGATTTTAATGCCTGTTTCCTTATAGGATTTTTATGGTTTTGAGTCTAACATGTAAGTCTTTAATCCATTTTGTAGTTTATTCTTATATAAGATGTTAAAAAGGTGGGAAGGTAGCCTAGTTTAAACATCAGTCTTATGGGGGAATAATGGTCTTTGAAAGTTACTATTTCATACAACCAGCTACAGAGTAAAATGTACATCATCTGCAAAAGGAGTTTAATGTAATCACATATACACTGGTTAGCGGGTATGGACAAAAAATGACAAGTTGCAGTGTTGAGATCTCCTAACTTTGCCACAAATTAGCACATGAGTAATCATAAATGGATTTTCATTCATCCTTGGAAGTTCTAACATCAATCACTCTTTACAGTCTATCACACTGAGAGTACTATATGTATATAATTCTCTCACATTTTCCTAAAATATTAGGGTTACAATGTTCTCAATGTTATTTTGTGTTTGCCAGGCAAAATGTTTCATTAACTGTTGTATAAATAATACAGGTAAATTATTGATGTCCTAACTGTGGAATTTTAAACAAAACCTATTAATGATAGATGGAATTTACAATACAAATTTTAATAAAATAAGCAAACATTCTTCGCTGCTATAGACACTTACAGTAGCCAAGATGTGTTGTATAGCTCACATGAATAGGATTCCTAAAGAATGACTGGAAGTGCAATATTTTCTTCAAAATGTCCACCATTTCAATATTCAACATGACACAGAGGAAAGAGAATGACAACATTGTGTCATTTTAAATGCTAAGTAGGTTCAAGTCAGATTAAAAAATGCCCATATCTAATGAAAAGATAAGTTACAAACATCCTTTTATATTCTAATATAGGATTACCATGATCAAGCACACTACACGTTCTACAGCATGCTGTCATTATTGGTCACAACATAGTCCCCTGGTTTTTTTGCCCTCTTGTCGCTGATCCCATTCCTCCAAATATTTCTTTGGCACAAGTCTTGCACATTCAATGTGTGTCCTTTCTGCTCACCTTCCATATTTTTATTGACACAAATTTTCATCCATGAATAATATACAGTACAGTCTGATAAATGGACAGTAAAATGATATTTTACTCTACATACTCTTATGCATCTTTTATTGCTCAGTGCTATGTTTTTGAGATCTATTTACAGGGTTTGCCACAAATAATACCTCTTTTTTATTACAAAGTCTTTTATTACAAAAGCATAAGCATGTAATTCTGTAACATAACAATATCACACTCAAGCACACCATATGATGTTTTAGGTGAAATGTTCAAGTTGCTGTCCATCCCGTGTGAGACATTCACATACCCTACCAACCACACTCAAGCAGGCCTTACTTCTGCCGGACCCTGTATATTGACACACACCAAACTACCTAGGAGCAAGCTGACATGAGTTATTGTCTCACACAAATAATTGTGTAGATTTACATGTATGTTTGTATATGTGTACATGTGCTCCACTTCGAAATACAACCAATTAAAGGAGTCAAAAAATTAGCCTGGCCAGTTTTTGGTATTGAGAGATGATAGCGAAAGGCTGATTAATTCGCCCAGAAACAGTCAGTCTATTTAGGTCAAACAACTAGTTGATGGAATTTTTGTCTCAGTTGAATGGCTGTTAAGACCTTTATGAAGGGCTTACAGTGTTGTTCCATCTTTGCTGCCTAGTAAAAAGTCCGTTAGAATAATGACTTGATATTTAACTGGAAGTCATTAGTCTTCCTAGAATTCATGTGCCAAGCTCTTAGTATTTTTATTAATATTTATAACATTGATATTTCAAGGATAACATTTTAAATCAACAAAAGGACAGAGACCCCGACGCAGCATTGTGTCCCAATAAGCAACACCGGTGTCAGTGATTCAAATCTGTAATTAGCATAATGTCAATGTGTACTCTCTCCTATTCACTGAATCTTTACTTTTAAAAATCCCACTTTCTATAGGTTTACATTTTTCAATGCTAAGGGTCTCAAAGTGAAAACAATAAATCAGTTCTTTACCTAAGAAGTGCATGCATTCACTACTTATTAGTCTGCAAAAAAAGATTCATGCAGGTTTTCTTTTATAAGTGTTGGTGACATTTAAGTGAATCATAATCAGATGTTTTATGAATATAATGGATATAAATAGGAAACAAGTATTTAAATAAATAGGGTACCGATGATTAGTTATGGTTAATTTCAATTAAACCTTTTAGTTACTGGTATCTAAAAGATTGATTTGTTTGGTTGCTTGGGCATGAGTACCTGAAAACCTTGCTTTCCCTGATGAAAAAGCTAACACTTTAAGGTACCAAGTCTTCAGAAGCATGGGGGCATATAAAGTCATCTAGGGAGATTTTCAAATCACATGCATTTCCTACATTCACTTGCAAAAATATATTCTTTTGCATTTGAGGAGTGAATGGGTATATTTTTAAATGTCTATAATATTCAATATGCCAAACTCTAAATCTACACACCACACATTAAATAAAAAATATATAGGTCTGTTTTATATATGAAGAAACCTAACTGAGAAGGGAGGTAACTTGTCCTCAGCCACATAAGGAGGCTTTGAGCCAGGATTGAGCTGAGGGCTTTGTGACTCCAAAGCTCATAGGTTTTCCTTTGTAACACTCAGAATGCACATTTGAGGAAATGGTTTCACCTACAATGAAGTAAATGTTGAGATGCCTCAACATTTGGACCTCAAAAATCAGCCCTTGAGAGAAGTCAGCCTTCAAATTGCGCTCTGACGTTTGCCAGGTATTAAAATTACCCTGCTGAAAAAAGATTGTAGGAAAATATTATGGCCTTATCAATGAGACTATGGGATTCTCCAGGTCAATGGCAATATAAAGAAATAGGTAGTCTTAATGTTTTGGGTCCTCATTTTTTGCTCATTCTGACTTAAAATATTAGTATAAACTTGGTTATTCTTATCTTGATGATGGTTCAAACTTCTCCAAGTAGAGGTTTTACTTTTTCTTTAAACGTGAAAGAATCTATTGTGATTATTAACTGTTCTTATCAAAGAGGAAAGATTTAGCACAAGTGTGTTAGCATAAGTCTATAATGGCTGTAATTTGGAAACATGACAACACATTACAGGTAACACAGTAGTAAGTGGAACACTTCTTTCAAAAAGGAGTCTCTTACTCAGATTGGGAAAAATCACATAAAACTAGGTAATGTTCTGTGAGCATTTCTAGGGAAACTTTTTGATATATTACATTACACACTTGGGGATACTTCATGATAAAAAGGGGTATCAAAATCTAATTTCTTTTTTTATTACAGATACAGCTACAGACAATATTCACTAGATGAAATTATCAGAACCCATTTACAACTGCTATACTTTTTGAAATAAGGCAATTGTCTCAGATACGCATTCATTACATGCATACTGTAAGTAACAGGAACAACTGATGGCTTTTCTGAAAAATTATAGTTTATCATATGGTAACTGCTTCTACTTTACAAATATACTAGCCTCAAATTTCAAAGGAAATGATATACAAGGTAATGTTTTCTATCTATCCTTTCAGTTATGTATGTTTAAGGTACTCACACAACCCACTATTTATCTATTTCACAAATATATGGTATTACTCAAAAATTGACTCTAAGACATGCTGTCTCTCTGTATCTAATGTAAAAAGTGGAAAAGTCAATTAAAAATACCCATTTGCTATCTTTATTGTTTAGGTTTTCAACATGGATGAAACCATATCTGCATCTATGAATTCACAGTGAGAATGAATTTTAGGAAAAAAACAAAATACCTGGTCACATTTTTAAATTTTATTGATGACTTGGAGTGGTGAACAAACAATACAGTGTACAGATGATGTGTCGTAGAGTTGTGCACCTGAAACCTGTATAATTTTGTTAACCAGTGTCACCCCAATAAATTCAATAAAAAAGATAAAATTATTGAGATTCAAAATAAAAGACTATACTCTAGTGTTTTTTACATTTATATTATTTTAAAAATAACAACTGGAATGTAGATTTTGTGGTACATTGGTGTGTGTCTATTTTATCTGTGTATTAGAAAAAAATTCTAGTAAATTTTATGTTTAAAAAGAAAATAATAAATGTGTAGGAGTTGCATTGCTTTTAAATTTCTTGAGATACCCATATCAGAAATGAGTAGAGGAACTAGACAGTAAAACTAAAAACCCATAGGACATCATTTATAACAAATGGTGAGAAGGTGAGAGGTTGTCCCACTATCCTTGTAAACAAGCATTGGTGGACAAACTACCACATCCACAAGGCATTCCTGGAGTCATTGCCAGTGAAGAAGAAAGCAAAGGAAGCACAGATACTTAGTGGACTACAAAAAAAGAGATCCCCCCAAATTGCCGCCAGGTATTCATTGGATGTTTGGTGGATCAGCTTGGGAAAGGCGGCTGAACTGGTGGGCGGGGTGACTAAGAAGTCTACAGTACAGTGTGAAGAGAACAGACAGACCAATTCCTATGAACTGGGACCTACTCTGAGGAGAAACTGCTGAGAGCAGAATCAAAATTGAGCAGGGTTCAAGCGATATAAACAAAAGAAAGAGAAATTTCAGATTAAAGCAGGGGCTTTGTGGGGAGGCCAAACTGAGCCAAGAAATTGCAGTGAATGAGGGGTTGTACTGGTGAACGCTAAATGAAGCCACACAAAAGGCAATGTGTGCAGTTAGAAGTTATCTTGAAGCACACCACCTTCAACAGGTCCAGAAAGATCAATTTTACCTAAAATTTGAGCAATAGGGAAAGAAAGATCTACTTCTATTCAAAGTTATTATCAAAAAATTAAGGATCAAAATGACATTCCTACAAACACTGCAAGCATTCCGGAAAGACATGTCCACAAAAGAGATCAAACTGCACCCTACTATTTCAAAATATGCTAAAAGCAGTAAGAAATTATCAAAACACATGAATGAATAGCATAAATCATAAATAATAAAATATAGGAATTATGTGACAGAAAAAAATAAATTATATTTTGTGTTTCTAGGCAAAAAGGGAAAGTGTCTTATAAGGGAGATAAAATTAGATTATTAGACTTGTTGACAGTGATACTTAATGATACTCCAGAAAAGAAAACGTGAATGGAATATTTTTTTACCCAGCAAAACTGACTTTCAAACATGAACCAAGACAAACTGTTACTACAGGTAGAGAGACAGAAAATATTTCCATGAGTTCTTCCTGAAAAACAGAAAACAATATTCAGAGACACTCAAAATAATGTCAGAGAAACTCTGACCTAAGGACTGGTAGTGAGCATTACGTGGGGAGCTATAAGCGAAGGTTAAAAGGAGAACATGATTCACATGTATGTCCAAATACGACTGCGTGCTCTGAAATTTTAAAAACAGTACCATTATAAAAACAGCACAGGCAATCAATTTTTTTGAATGATTTCCCTTACATATTAGTGATGATAATGTTATTCCTACTATTTTTATACTATTGTATATGTAGTATGGGATATTCTAATTCTGTCATCTCCTACATTCTTGAGAACCAAGCTTTTCTGTGCAGAAAGAAAATACGCATGTATTACAGAAGAAGATAAATAAAAACCTCTGTAGTGCTGTGTTTGAATTAGATATATCTGTATGAGCCCACGAGGCGCAGACACACGTGTGCACATGCATGCACATACTGCAGTTCTATGTCTCAAAAGACCTAGGAAAAATGGCCAAACAATGAAGACCAACCATGCTCTCTAGTGGATGCCTATGGTGTCTTGAAATACCATTTTCCACTCAATGAACCCAGAGCTTCTTGAAAGAATGGCAGTTCCAAGTCTATGGCAGAAAATACATAAGATGAAGCCGCAGTATCCTGCCAGACTAAACAGCAAGGGGCTTTCAAAACCTATGAGAACTGTGTCAAAAAACCCTTGTCATCCTCTTGAAACGGCTCCCAGTGACCAAAGCTGGTGCAATCCGAACTTCAATCATGACGATAATTAGAACTTGTGAAACCCACCCAAATATGCTAACCACAAGTTACTAAAGAATAGATATTTTAAAAAGAAAAGTAAATGGTTATGTCTTACATTGGGAGGATAGGAATCTAATTCATTTTCTTAAGAGCTGATTTAAAAGATCAAGCTGATCTTGTTTTTCCTATAGAAACAGAAGCACTGGGTAGCCAAACCCTTTCCCTATCTGAGGGAAAGCATCCCTTTTAAAAAGTATTCTATTTAAGAATGAAAAATATATGCAATTAGAATAGCACCAATTTTACAACCGTCTAAGTTAATAAATCTAGGCATGGAACATAAACACCTAGTCAAATCACAGGAAAAAGAAAAACTGGATATTTTGCCCACCTAAAGATAATAACCAAAAATCTTAACAAAGGAATTGTTCCTGATTCTGATAAATCCAGCAAGCCGCCCAATTTTAGGAAATGCGAAAGACAGAGGAACACATCTGAACTGCACCTAGAGTATGCGATCAGCAGCAACCAGGCTTTGAAACCCTAAAGGGCAAAGGTTTGCTCTTCAGCAAATAAATGAGGAAGGAAAGAAAGTTATAGAAGGGGAAGTTGTAGATTTACAGAAATGTTTAAAATCATCAAATAAAAAACTGGATAAGCCTGAACCATATCTTCCAGGGAGACACACTTGGGTGATAAAACTAAAAAGAAATTCAAGGAAGTGATTTCTGTAAAAGTCAAGACAGTGATTACTTCTGGGGAAGACGGGTGTGAGATAAAGGCGAGGCACAGCCAGGGGAGACGACCAAAAATCCTAGTCCGTGACCTGGGTGGTGGTTACATTTTCAACTAAAGTAAGTCATTAAGCTACGCATTTGTGTGCTGTGGTTTCCTGGATTTGCTTTATTTTATAATAAAAGTTTAAATTAAAATGAAAATATATTAATAGTCAACCGATATTTTATAGCAATTTTAATTTTAAATAATTTATTTTGTTAAAAAAATTAAATATAACTTCAGGAAGCATATAATTACTTAAGGTATCTGTGTGAAATATTAGTAATTTAAAGAATTAACCTGCTATTATTTTATGGCTCTCACACCTACAAGCTAGGAATGCAAAACAGATTCAATTTAAAGCAGCACTGACAAATCCAAGCGATTGCTTCAGAAATGTTTTACCTACTGGGAGCTGACAATGAGGGAGGTGGAGTAAAGTCTGGAGATTTCATTGCGATGGGACTGCCATCTTTTGATCCTCAGTACCAGAAACACGTTTCCACTTCCTCAGGCTGAGATGAGGGCAGAAATGAACCATGCCAAAGGGGCCGAGACAGTAGAAATCACTCCCAATCCTTCCGGTCACTTCCCCGGGTAAAGTGTCACCATGAGCAGAAAGCCAATCCTCCACGATGATGATTTACAGTTCGAAAGTGGCTTTGGGACAGATTTACTGTTGCCCTATTCACACCACTCTGTTTCTATCACTAAAAGGCATTTTTCCTGTAAAAAGCAATGTTAGGAAAGGACATATACATGCGAGCATGTTAATAAACCTCCTTCTTTCTCCCCTTTGAGAAAAGAAAGTAGCTAGAAAAGAAGAGGAAAAAATGTATACGTAAGAGAGTGAATAAAACATTGAAGTCATCCAAACCTTGTATAGGAGAGAATAAACATTTCAGTAAACACTCAAACCATTAGATATATTTATGGTTTTGAAATCTCAGGGTTCCGTGGTAATTATAAGGTTGACACATCTTCAGATAGTCTACACAAATATGTATCTTTTCTTATTCTCAAGCACAATGATTCAATGAATAATAATAGGTCCTACATACTGCCACTTTTACTATGTGATTGGCCATCTGCTAAATACATATACATTACCATTTAATTTTCAAAAAAAATTAGATGCCCCATTAGGTTTATTTCATATAACTGTATAACTGCTTTAACATTATAGAACATATTACTACAATAAAAAATTAGTAATAATGAAACAATACCCTACCGTGAATAAGTATGTTTATGCCGTAAGAATATAACACGTATACCAGACCAGCTTGAGCTAGGTGGTAATAAGGGCCCAAGGTGGATATAAAATACGTTTGTGATAGATCAAGTCTTTCAGAATTTCACTAAAAACTAGAGCTAAAAAACTAGAGCTTAGAAGAGTTATCTTGATCAAAGTTTATGGTTTATTCTCTTAGTCAATATACTATACTCACACAAAGAGATGTTAAGGTGTTACCTTTCGGCTATGGCTCAGAGACAATCCTTTTGCAAAAAAGAGAAGGTCAAGTAAAATTTTTTCAAAGGAGGTGTGCGACATGTAATTCTTAACAACTCACACACAGACGGGTGAGTGATGAGTGACTTTCCTGGACCATGTAGGTCTTCCATGGGAGAGACCTCACATGGCTCTTCTTCAGGCCTATCCAAGAAGACAACCTAAAAAGAAAACCTAGAGAAGCTGGAGGTATGAATAGATTCTAAAAACAGAGGAAGGAGTCAGTTATCAAGGAAGAATAGGAATGAATGTATTTGACCTCCCCAGAAGGACTCCTGGGAAAAAACTCTCAGAAATAGGGTCACCCTCCAAAGAAGCCACGAGAAGCTCAGGAGAAAGAGAGAAGGTAGAAAGAGGAAGAGAGGCTGCTGGCTTTAAACACCTCCCAAGTCCAGCAAACACCAAGATCAGTTCGCGAGTGTACCAACGCGGTGGGATATTTTCAGACGCCTTTTGTCTCTCCCTTCCCCAGGCTCCAACCCCACATGGTCAGGATCCACCATAGTGAGTAAGCTGGTAGAGGAAGCACACAAAGGAGAAGCCATCTCTTTTGCCCTGATAGTAGACTTCTCACCTGCTGCAGGGGGAGGAGAGGAGCCTAGCTTTTCAATAAATTTGGGGTTTTAAATACTATTTGGGGTTGTTGTTTTTTTGTATTGACCATGTTTATTACTGAACCGGCCTGCATTTTGTGATTCAACTTGACTGTGAGATATTTTATTATTTAAGAATAAGGAGAAATGTCATAGGGCCTGCTAGGAACAAAAAAAGAAGTCTCAGAGATTAATTTAGATAGAGGATATTAATGTAAAGCTGTTTTATGGCTACATTCCCTGAGTTTCACTTGTTCAACAGAGGAGTTGTATTGACATTGTTGCTTCTGGCCAAGTGTAGACTCCATGACTTGTCAGTGGAATGATTATTTTTGCCACTGTATCATTGCCCCTATATGCCTCATACATAAGCCCTCTTTATATTCAGAGAAATTGCAGCTGACACTGCATTCACATGCCAAAACGGTGTTTTAGGAAGGCTGAGTTACAGTTCTTGTTTGCAGGGAGCTATTTTTACTGTGAAGACACAAGCTTTCTCTGAGCTGCCTACAAAATGTCACCCTCCTCATCACTCAGCAGCATTTGTGCTTTTCTATTATTTGTATTACTTACGTGGAATTTATTTACTGTCTTTAATTATAATTTTGATCGCATACACTAGTTCCGCCTTTATCATAAATGTTCTGTCTTTCCCGATTTAGGCTGCGTCCTCCTGAAGAACAGGTGCTTGCTCACACACGCTCCTTTTCAAATGAATCCAGAGCATCTGACAGAACTGTACTCGTGAGTGCTTAAGAAATATGTAATGTCTGGAAACATTAGTTATAAGTTGGCAAACCGTGTTTTGTTTTGTGACCTTAAACACTTGTTCCCACTTCTATATCAGCGTCATGCAGAACAATCATTGTTTAGCCGTATGCTAAAGAAAGCTTTCAAATAAAGAGCCAGTCAGCAGTGTGCTTTGATTTAGAGCTTGCCATCAGTATACCAATAATCTTTCTGTGAAACTTTTGAAATGTGGAAGAGAAGATGGCAGAAAAGGACAGGGGAACAAAACTGATTCCTACACTAAGAAATGACCGGTTAACAGTTTTT
This sequence comes from Mormoops blainvillei, assembly GCA_004026545.1. Lineage (NCBI taxonomy): Eukaryota > Metazoa > Chordata > Mammalia > Chiroptera > Mormoopidae > Mormoops > Mormoops blainvillei. Next base: position 10,803 of record PVJD01011699.1, on the reverse strand, counting down.
TTCCCTCAAAAAAGGGCAGATGTCATATGTATATATTGCACATAGATATACAACGTGACAGAAAAAACGCTATTTGCACATTTGTTTTTAATTTTGTTCGGTGTGCTTTGAGCTTCCTAGGCCAATTTCTAACAGGTGTGCTCTGCTAATGTTATGAGTGATGTCAACATTTACCTTACCTTATTACAGAAATGTTTACCCCTGTTTTGTTTTCTCTGACATGGTTGACACTCTGAGAAACAAATACCATTTATTCATGCCTTCCCATTCAATTATTTGTTCTACAAATGGATTTGGGCACATCCTAGGTCCCAGGCAATGTGCCTTGAAAGTTCCAGGACCGCATCCCGTACACGGCTGCAGCCACAGTGAACACGAGCCTCACCTGACCATTGCCTCTGTTTTCCTAAGCGATTTCATTTGCATGAGCCACTGGACACTCACCTCCCCAGACAACTCCCTCTAGGATATTACATTTCATTTTGTATTTGGCTGGTTTCCTGCCCTAAAGTCAACGATTTCAATTTAAAGAAATATAGAAGCAAAACTATCTGCAAAATCAACCATACGTCTTGATGAGTGGCTGTTAGTGTGATAAAGCATTTAAACCTTGTGCACTGACACAGGTCTGGCGCTGCTGTTGACAATGAAAGAGTTTGGAGAAACGTCGATGGTAGATGAGAAAGCACTCAGAGCAGTGGAAATACTCATGATTCATTTATAGTCATCTCAGTTCATGACTATTCAAGAAGTTAAAATTTGCAATTATTTTATTTTGCCTTCTCTCCATCTTAGTTCAAGGTAAAAAAAAAATCTCTAGAAATAAATTTATAACAAAGAGTACGTATCATTACTACAATGTGAATGAGTTCTTTAGGTGGATCAAAGGAAACACAATGCAGTGCTCCCTGAGTTTAACAGGGATAGGTAAAATATAGAGCTTTGAGTTCTGTAGAATAAACATGCGCAAGGAGAAGAGGAAACCTTAAATGTGTAGGAGCTTAAAAAAGGTAAAGTGAAAACAGGCCTTGTTCTAGGAAGGGCAAAACTGGGGAGCTGGTTCCTGGAGGAAGTGATGAGTGTGGCTAAGAGTCAGGGCGGCTGAGATGCCATCGGGGTTGGAATTAACACCAAGTGTGGGAAACAGCAGCCACAGCCGATCGGTCGGCTTGGACAGGTCAGAGTCTGGGTTAAGGGCTAATGATAAATGGAATTAGAAAGTTGTGCGAGGCCAGCAAAGTCTTGGATTGACAAAAAGCACACCACCACCCCTAAACAGAAAACACAGCATACAAGGGGTAGAGTCATCAACTAAAAAAAAGTTATTCTTAAATAAAGTTTTACCCACAAGGATATATATATAGGCATCTGTTTTCTAGTTGGGGTATCTACTTATTTGTAAGTATGTCCAAATCTTTTTACAGATTTTCCCAGCAGCGGATGTGAAATGAGAGAGGCAAAGATATAGTTTCTTTTAGAAGTAATAAGAAAGCTGAATTCCTTATGAAGAAGAATTTTTATCTCACCCCATATTATCAACTTATTATTTTCTTGACATAGCCACATTGTCTTTGCATTAAAAGACAGCATAAAGAACTGATACAACCATTACAAATTGCAATTATTTCACCCCCGGTGTCCTTTTAATGACTAACTAGATTTCACTTGCCTCACACCCACAGTCTGAGGTACCATACAATTTCCGGACACAATTTCCTATCTAACAGGTATTTTCACTGTGAAGAAAATCAGAAAATAACCATTGAGTTAATCAAACAGGAAAGTTAGAGTTTGAGCTTACAGATCAGATATCTTCAGTCACTTAGTGACTTCTTAGAGAACAGTACTTACAACTTATTATTACTGCCATTATAAAACAGGATATAAACCATGAGGGAAATAATTTCTGTAGTTGAGATGAATAAGCCTTTGCCTCTGGTAACGTTTACCATCTTGATTTTTTTCTGAAAATTCATGGTAGATGCCCCATTGTTTATTTGATATAACTACTTTAGCATTATAGAACATTTTACTACAATCAAAACAAATCAGTAATAATGAAACAATACTCTGCCATAAATAGTTTATGCTATAAGAATATAACATGTATACCAGACCAGATTAAGCTAGGTGGTAATAAGGGCCCAAATTGGATATAAAATACTTTGATGATAGATAAATTCTTTCAGAATTTCACTGTATTAAAAAATGCTGTAATTTATATCTTATATGATTAGATCTAGCTATTTTGTCTCAATATGAAACAAACATGACTAAAAAATAAATTCTGATTTTAAAAAACTTTTCTACAAATTGTTTCTTTGTTGGAGAAGCAGATATTTTGACACCTAGAATGATCTGGATGAACTGATATCCTCTTTATGTTCTCCTAGCTATTCTTGCTTATTTCTTTTTCCATATGAAATTTTGAGGCATTTTGCCTAATTAAAAAAATAAGTCCAAATTTTTATTGGGGGCTATCAATAAATTTAAAAACTAAAATGACTGAGTTAATCTGGAGATCTGTCCAGAAAATGTCCAGCCATTGTTAATATAATGAGAATGGTTTGCATGACATCGATGTAACCTGGCAGCCAAGGAGAAGGGTCTGGGATGTGCATGTATGAACAGTGATGACTTCACTGTACTAGTCCGTGGGGGTGGTAGACGTCGTTGAGTGAGCATGTGTGCTGTGTGGCCGTCACATTGAAAATGACTGAGTAGAGCAACGAATCTGCATCCAATTTCATGTTAAGCTTGAACATTCCTCCATGGAAACTATTAGGATATTTCAGAAAGCTGCAGCTATGGGCAAGTGGTGACTGGCAGCTTCATCATGATTACCAGTCTGCTCGCTCATGCATCACGACTCATGCACAGTTTTTTGGCAAAACATCAAATGTTTTTTGATGTTTTTCAACATCAGCCCCTCTACAGCCCAGATTTAGTGCCCTGGAACTTCTGGCTTTTCCCAAAACTAAAATCACCTTTGTAAGGGAAGAGATTTCAGACCATCAATAAGATTCAGGAAAATGCAATGGGACAGCTGATGTCGATTGGGAGAACTGTGTGAGTCTCAAGGTGCCCACTTTGAAGGGGACTTTGTATCTTGTATCTTCCTCAATAAATGTCTCTACTTTTCAAATTACATGGCTGAATACCTCCTGGACAGACCTCGTATGCTGTTGAATATTTTCATCCAAAAATATGTTATGCCTTTCCATTTGTTCAGTTTTCTGTCTTAGATTGGGTTCCACAGGACACAGACACTGAGATTGAAATGTGTACCCAGAAAGTTTATTGGGGAGTTTATCATCTCTGGAACAACATCTTTCAGGTAGTAAGAAGATCAGGATTTGGCCATGGGAGAATTTGAATTTTGTTGCATTTACAGTAGAGATCCTAGCCAAGCCCTCCTGGAGTTCTGGAGCTGGGATAGCTCTTAGAGATCTTCCAAACTGAAACAAGGCCTCTGTATGACTGCATGGACCAATCAGCACACACGAGCTTCCCCTAAGGAGGGTTATAACATGGGGAAAGTCAGCTCCCTTAGGCTGCGAAGAATGCTTGGGGATGGGCTCATTGGGAACTGGTCAGTAGGCAACACTGGTTGAGAATAAGCTGGGAGAATAAGTGCTTTATTTATGCCAAGGAGGTGTGACAGGTGCACAATATCATCCACTACTGATAATGTTCATGTTACTAAGACACTTGCTTCATATAATAAGTTTATCCCATCTAGGAGTATCTCCCCCAGAATCCCAGTTGACGTGGCCTAGGAAAACTTACAAGAGGTAAGTTAGTAGTACTAACGAGAGCCCCTGCTGTTACAGTTACTCTTGGGGCTACAATTTATGCTCTTTATCTCCCTCCTCTTCTAAGATTCTCTATTCCCCTCAACTTCAGCTAGCACTTCTCCTGGTCTAGGTGGATTATGTGATGGGCGACCAAGGCCATCATCCCCAAGTGGGGTTGGAGCCCTGTTGTCCATGGCTTTCTCAGTGGATGGCCCCTTCCCTTTTCCATTTAGCATAAATACTAAGCAGAGGAGTATCAAGGGACACTCAGTGGATCAACTAGTGAACAAGCATTCTTCCCTGTCCCATTGCGTAGTAGGACCACTATCTCTTCCTACTGATGAGGACACCTTTCCTTACCTACTAGTCTCTTAGCATAAGGAATCTGAAGTAGCTGGGCAGCAGCCATAGACAGGCTTGACAGGGTTATTGCTATATCCCTGGCAGATGCCTTTCCCTTCTGGGAACCAAGACCACAGACTTGCAAAACTTAGAGTTGTGTGGAAAGGAAGCCCTTGGCTGTGTTCCTGGGAATGACAGTAAATAGTCCCTGTGTCTCCTATCTATTGAGGGTACAGCACTATGTAAAAGTTGTTGATTTGTACACTACATCTTCGAGAGTGACACCCCATCCTCCTAGAGTATTATGTCCAAGTGAGTGACACTGGTGACACAGTTGAGCCATCCATAGCTCATTTAGGCTGGTAACTTATGGGGGTAACTTATTTAGGCTGGTAACTTAAATATAATTGTGTGATCAATCCCACTCTTTTTATTTTCACTTATTGATTTGAGAGAGAGAGAGAAGGGAGGTTGAGAGAGAGAGAGGGAAGGGAGGTTGAAAGAGAGAGACAGAGAAACATCATTTTTTGTTGTTCTACTTGTTTACGCTTTCATTGGTTGATTCCTGTATGTGCTCTGGTCAGGGGTTCAACCCACAACTTTGGCATATCAGGATGACACTCTAACCCACTTAGCTATCCAGTCAGGGCCTCAACCCCACTCTTGCACCTTGTCTGCTGTTAAGTGCCCTCTGACCTGGCCTAAACCTGATCCTGAATACAACATTTCTGTCTTACCATGCATTCCTACTGAATCTATCTAGCCTTATGACTCACTGGGTCTGAGAACCAAGTTCATGATGGGCAGCCTTGGCTGCATGGTTAGCTAATCTCCCATGGACAGGTGCTTCATCTCTGTCAGGGACCTTTAGCCAGGAGCTATAAATGCAGCACAAGTATCTGTTATAGCTGGCATGACTTTACTCCTGAGCCACAAGTATCTATGTTGTGATGTTCTTATTGGGGCTTTCCATAAACCCCACCTGACAACTTTTCTCACCACAGATACCTCTAACACCATAGGGCATGCTGGGTCATATGAACCATACAGCAGGGCTAATTACACTAGAGTATGGACCCCCTGTAGAGTCCTTTTGTGCTGTGAGCCACACTCAAATACAGCAGCCTACTGTGTAGATGAATATTCTATCAAAGTGTGGGATGAGCTACCCCATAAGCTCAGAGGAATGACAGGAGTTCCTTTTTCTTTAGTGGTAGTATCTGAGAAATTTAATAATTTGTACTTTATTTTGGAGAGTATGTCCTAGCATGCCCCACATCACTCAACTTCTACAAACTTCACTAATGGGATAGGACATGAATCTTCATAGGCGTATCTCTCACTCTCTGGGACACATATATATCACCAATGACATGAATATACTTGCCACTTGTTGCTCATCTGGATTGATTACATGAGATTATTGGGCTATATTAGAGGACAGAAGAGTTAACATAGTCCTAGGGCAAGTGTGTAAATGCATACTATTGGGTAGCCTGTGTGAACAGGCTCTCCCACAGAGCATAGTTGGCAGGGAGCCTTCTGGACTTACATAATATAACCACTCCAGCATGTCCACTTCTCTAAGGCTTTGATGGCTTCTTTCATCATCTACCATAGCAACTCTGTCACTTCTAGTTTACTAATGTGGACTACTGCTTTTTATAAAATGCCTAATCTAGCAACACAGAAGCATTATCTCACTGGAACGTTTCTAGGTGTGAAATCTTTCATCACAGGAAAGTATTCCCAAGTTAGGAAGCTCTCCTTTGTTCATCTTAATTCTCGGTCCTCCTGAATTTAGCAGGCTCAGGATCCAGTCAAGACCTGCTTGCCTGGATCCCACCAGCGCAGCGAGGCTATCTCTCCTAGATCGTTCAACGTACAATTTCTTTTACGCCCCAGAAAGCCCAGCACTTTGCCAGATGAGTGATGTGTTTTCAACCTGATTCTTGTTCTGGTGGCCAGGAGTGGCGGTAAGGGTGACTCCTTGAGGAGAGAGGGTGCCTCGTGCCCTGTAAGACAGCGTTCTCTGCGTTTGATTTAAGCAAGTGTGAAGTCCAGGCATTTAACTGTGAGGAGTGGGACACTTACTTCTATAGACCCTGAGGATTCAGGGGAATATGGGGTTTTAATATTGTCAAAGGTATTGACTCAGATATCCCATCCCAAGTCTCAGAGTCTCTCTCCTTCCCAGCTGTAGTCACAGCACAACAAAGTTGCCAGACTGATAGCTTGGGCTTCTGTAGAGCTATATTATTTTTTCAGTTAAGTCCTAGGCATCATCTTCAGCTTTTTCTATCATCTTGCTGCAAAAAATTAGCATACTTTTGTACACTATGAAGGAGCTCTCTAATTTTTAGTCCTTAAGTTGGTGATTAATCATTCTTCATAGTCCATTGTCTTTCTCCAAACTAAAACTTGTACTCATTTAGAGTAATAGAATTCCTTATGATTGCTACATCCCCTGAACTTCTGAAGCCCCAAACATACCGTGCCTGCCAATGTAATTCTTTCCTACTTTTCCATGTCAATTCACCACTGGTAAAATTTTAAACAAGTGCGACACAAGGCCACACCAGAGCCCATCTGTACTCTACCTACCACTAGTGATGCTGCCCTCATTCATCCATGAACCAGTTCCAACATCCCCATTTAAGGTCTGTTTTCTTAGTCCACTCTTGGAACAAACTTTTTAGGTCAGGTGCCCTAAGAAACAGAGCCACAGGCTCTTCACAGATTTGCATGCAGGAAGTTTATCAGAAACTGTTCTCACAAAAAACAATCATGAGGGAATGTGAGTTGCAGGATTGGGTTAAAAAAGGAAGTTGAACTGAGATGCAGGAGTAACAGAGGCCTCAGCTTGATTCCTCCGGGAGCTCTGAGGCTGAGATGGATCTTAAGAGCTACCCACAGTGACTGGTGTCCTGCCCTACTGACCAATGATTTCACACAGTCTTCCCAGAACATAACTGGCCTTCTGAACAGCAACACCTAATGTCAGATGGCAATGAAGTCATAGCTAAAATGACCAGCCAAATGAAGAGAAGAAAATAAAGGCCTTTGGAGATATTTAAGGCTGAGAAATTAGTTCAATGGTCCCTGTAGGTACCGTACAGAGACCTGTGTTAAGGAGAACAAAGTACCAACAGAAGCAGATATGGTCAGAGGGACTGGCCTCAGTAAGTGTCATAGCCGAGAGACTATTCTATTTCTAGTAAAAATAAATGACAAAATCACACTTAGGTTTAAAAAAAAATCAAAATATCATCCTTGCTGTTTTGTGGGGAGCAGGAAGCAGGGAGATTGGCTTAGAAGCTCTTGTTACAGTCCAGAGGAGACGCTGTATTACACCAGAGAGGTCAGCATTTACTTACAGATAGAATTTGTCTTATGAAAAAACACAAACATCAGCAATGGCAATCCCGGTTGGGGCGTGGGCTACCAGAAGAAATGAAACAGTAAGAGGCAACTCCTGGCCTAGACACAGGCATTCCCATGAAGGGAACCACCAACAGGAGCAACTCTAACGCTTCCTGACATGAATCTATGAGGCTCAGACAGCAAATCAAAGCCAAGTAGGAGAAAAAACATGGCAGATACAGTTTTAAGGAATCTCTTAGTGGCTTTTTAAAACTGAGTGGTTTCTGGAAGAGGGTGCTAAGGTTCTGAGGTCTAGTACATGGTTAGCTAGATAAATGGATGAGTGGATGAAAGAGAAAGATTTTAAAGAGAGAGGCAGGGGTAAGTTTTGTGTGTGTGTTTGTGTATGTATATAAATAGCAAAAGAGAGAAGGGATATGTTCCAAAGTGTTAATGGTGGATGATTTTTATTTACATTTTTCCTCAATGCTTGACTATCAGTATTATTAAGTAAGATAAAATGAAAGGTGATTATTTTAAAAAGCAGGGTTGGAGAAAGGAGCGTCTTTGCTACATTCCACATTTCCTAAGACATTTCTTTGTTTTTTCATGTGGACACCATGGTCTAGTTTGCAAATCTTTCCATAATGCAACCATCACTCAGTGAAGGGACGATAGAGTTAGAAAAGAGTTCCTACACTATTTTATCTAAATATAAAGTCCTCGGATTCTCAGCATTCTATCAGTTGTGACACTTAGTGTCTCCACTTCTTCTTAAAGTTAACAGCTCTCCTCTCCCTAGGACACACATTTTCTGGCCTGTGTAGGAGGCCCAACAACCATCTCATGGAAGGAAGGAAGGGGCCGTCCTCACAGTTCCCATGGCAAAAGTGAGCGGGCCTCGGAGGAGATAGCTATAGAGTGTCTAGAGGCCACCCGAGCTCTAGGTGAAGGAAGCCTAACCCAGAGAGACATTGTGTACTGTGTCTAGTATCTCTTACTCTGAGACTGAAGAAATGTGTAAGGAACTCTGAGGGTCAAGGAAGATGGGCCTGTTTTCAGAGTACTGGCCAGGCACGGCTTTCAAACCACAGCCATGAGTGGGATCTGTACTTCGTGTGCTCCCAGCAGAATCGCCAGGCTGCCTGCGTGGGACGCCATGCGGGGGCCAAGGACCCTTGCGATTTCTGCAACTTCAATACAGAATCGTTGCTCCCGGGGCCCTAGAGACCAGCATGTCATGCCCAGAAGCATGGAGATGTCTTTGGGGTTTTCTTCCCTACAGTATTTTTGATCCCACAGGAAGAACGGGAAAATGTTATTCTTGTTCGTATAAACTTATATTTCTGAAGCCCTGCAATGTTTTTTGTTTCAGTGATTTTCTTTTATCAGAAGTGAAATCCATGGGTTGATTATAGACTATGTCTGTGCAAAGGAAAAAGAAAAAGAAAGAAAGGATTTCTTTTTGTCTGTTCTGCATTTACACGCCTTTTCAGTTCCATCGGGAGTCCTCCTTGCTTCTATTCTGGGAACAGGGTGACTAACCACAGTTTTAGCCTTTCATTTGTAAGAAGAAGATCTCCACAGGCTGAGGGGTTGACTGGATACTTAAATTGATATCCTCCTTGTGGTTATATTAAGGTATGCAAATCTTTCCATAATGCAACATAAAAATGCATTTTAAAAACATACGCCAATATATGTAGAGTCTTAGATTTTACTCATCTTAAGAAGCACATAATAGTTTTAACCGTTGGTCACATTTAGATGGAATTTGAACACTTTTGCGTTGACTTTATAGTTGATAATAGGTTATATTATTCCACAGTCTTTTTTTTTTTCTTCCCTGCCTTATCTTTCTACCAAAGCAATGATCTGGAAAGCCAAAGGTAATATAGATTTTCCTTAAATCTCTATGGAAACCCAATAATTGCTGTGAAAGATAATCTTGCTAAAAAGTTGGGTGTTTTATGGATAAAAGACAGCTATTATACCACAGGCAAAGTTGGTTAATTAATCACAAGACTTAATATTTATTTCAGGCAAATGCAATTGGTTCTCACCTTTGTTCCCTGAACGAGAGGACCAAACCTTAGTCTATTTGTGTTCTCAGCACTCACCAGATTGTCTGGTTTACTAATTTCTTAAGAAATAATAATTGTATAGATTAGATGAATGAATGGATAGATGGACAGACAATGAAATAATGAATCCTTATTTAGGGAAGAAGGTAAAAAGCACTTAAAGACATCTCAGTTCTGGCTGGGAAACTCTTTAGTGTTGTCAAGACACAAGGGATTTCAAAAGAATGTTAAATACTTAATACGAGTCTCAAATTAATAAATGAGGCCTATCTGAGAAAGTGACAATATCTGATTTAGAAAAAAAAATGTAATTAGTTGGAGAATCCAAATAAAAGGCCATTCTTCACTATTAGTCAAGAGATGGAGATGAGGAGAAGGATGTTTTCTGAAGAAATACTTAACTATCGAACATGTGTATAAAAACTTTATGGTTATAAGGAACTGTATTTCTTCACTACTCACAAGTTAGAGTTTTAACTCTAACTTGTGTGTTTACTTTTTCTCTCCTGGTAGGCAAGCACAACAAAACAAAATGTTCATTTTTCATGAAATAAATTCTAACCTTGAGGTTTTGTGATGTTTAACAGAAGGCAATGAGAGTTGAGGGAGTTAAAAATACACTATTTAGAGATTTTAGAGTCTCAAAATGATTGTTCCTTGGGGAATGGTACCTCCTAAATGAACCAGCATTTAATCAGAAACAGAAAATGCCATTGTTACAGTTACAACAGACTCACTCCCTGGGCAGGGCTCAAGTGTTATTCACAAATATTTAGCAGGCTCTCTGGTGATCTGTGTCGCCATGTACCTGCCTTCTTTCCTCCCTTGGCATGTGCTTGAGCCATGAATTTGTCAACAAAAACGTAAAAACCTGGGTATAATGCTCACACTGAAACTGCCCTTGTTTCCGGGCTTACTGGGTGAGTGAATGTAAGTCTTCAAATAGGGAAACCGAAGCACAATTTTAATTTCTTCATTTGGAAACTTTCATTCTCTTATTTCAAGCAAAATCTACATGTTTTGCACGACCAAGTCCTGCACACTTTGGTGACTAATAAGCAGAAGGTCATCAAAGAGAGACAAGAGCTCTTTAAATGCAGCAAACCAATAGGCAATGGGTTTTTAAAAATTGTTTTGTTGTTTGTTTGCTTGTGTTTCTGGGAGGAGCTATGGAGAGAGGAGCAAAACAAACAAACAAACAAACAAAAGAAAAAAAC